>VXAX01002246.1:29917-79459 GCA_013399835.1 Leptocoma aspasia | reverse complement strand
GCAGCCCAAGCGGCGATCGGCGCGGCTCTCCGCGGTAAGTGCCGAGCGGCGGGGCCCTGCGGGATGGGCGGGAGGCCGTGCCCGGGACGGGTCCCCCAGGGCTGGATCCCCGCCTGACTTGTTCTCTCTCCTCAGAAACCCGCGCCTGCCAAAGCAGAGCCGAAACCCAAAAAGTTACCGGCAAAGGTGAGAGTGAATTGGAAGAGGGGAGGGAGAGGAGGTGGTGCCTGGGGGCATCCCGCGTGGTGTCCTCGGTGCACCGTGCTGGAATGGTTTTATTGCTTGTGGGAACGCTCACTTGGCTGAAGTGTTGTTTTAATGTGCTTTTGCCAGTATTTACAGGTACATTCCAGCACTGTGTTTGTAGATCCTTGTTAAGCTCCAGGCACTGCATGGAAGCGTGAGCACAGATCCATGCGTGTTGCATTGTGGTTTGGTATTGGGTGGAACTACCTGACTGTCAAAGCAGATGTGTGTTAGGACATCAGGAGGAATTTCTTCCCAGAAAGGCTGGTCAGGCATTGGAAAAGCTGCGCAGGGAGGTGGTGAAGTCACCGTCGCTGGAGGTGTCCAAGGCTAGGCCTGGATGTTGTTTGCTGTGCTCTGGTTGACAGGGTGGTGCTCAGTTAAAGTTGGACTGGAGTATCTTAGAGGACTTTTCCAAACGGAATGATTCTGTGCATAGCATTGTATTTCATCTCTGTAACAAGAGGGGATAAAATACACCTACTGATGTTTTAAATCACTGTGTTAGGACAGGGAAAAAATTGTATTAGCTACTTAAAGACCACATGAGCTTCCATTCATGTGGTCAAGCTTTCAGGTGTTTGTAAGAAAGTGGGTTTGTGTTATCTTTGAATTTTTCAGCACAGCATTCACAGTGCAAATAAGTGAGGTGTAAAATTCTTTATTTTTTGGGAGAATTAAAAATAGCCTTCTGTCTGTTGGCTTGCTGCTGTTTGTGTTGTTAAGTGTTCCTTCATCAACATAAGCTTTTCTTTGTGATGTGTTGATTAAGAGCTTTGGGGTGACCTCATTGTGGCCTTTCAGTACCTGGAGGGAGTCGATAAGAAAAATTAAGAGAGACAATTTCCAAGGGCTGCAGGGACAGGACACAGGGAATGGCTCCCAGTGCCAGAGGGCAGGGCTGGATGGGATCTTGGGAATTAGGAATTGTTCCCTGGCAGGGTGGGCAGGGGCTGGGATGGAATTCCCAGAGCAGCTGTGGCTGCCCCTGGATCCCTGGCAGTGCCCCAGGCCAGGTTGGACACTGGGGCTGGGAGCAGCCTGGGACGGTGGAAGGTGTTGGGGTTGGATGAGATGATCTTTAAGATCCCTCTCAACCCAAACTATTCTGTGATTCTCTAACTTTAGATAAACTCATAATCTCTGCAGATTTCCTGATGATTTCATTGTATTGATCCTACTGAGCAGTTACTGATCAGCAATCCACCTTCACTCTGGTGGTTTGAGTATCAGTGTGTTCCCACTCTCAAGCCTAAAGAATTCAGGGAAGCTTTCCAATGCTACCAAGTTATAATTTCCTTTTTTTTTTCAGTGTCTGTGATCTGCACTTACTGCTGCTCATTGATGTTGACTGACATGTGTGATACTGATTGTCTGCTTATAATTACTTCAAGCTATTAATTAACAAAGATTTTTTTATTTGAGTCATCCAAAAAACCCTTTTTTTGCATGAACTTTGTCAGTTTTTAAAACTTTCTTCACAGTATTTTTTCCAGTTGTGAGAAATTTGCTCATTATGGAGTTACTTGGTGGTCTTTTAAAATAAATATTAATGAAGAAAAATATGATTTGGCAATCAAAGTATAGAAGTCAGTGTGTTGCAATTAAGTAATTCTGAAATATTTTGTAAGTGGGTGATCAGGGGTTGTTGGTAGCTTAGCAAATCCATCTTGGTTTTCTGTGCTTTTTATTGTTTTCAAGGTTTACCTGGAAGATCATAACAATTGACTTACTGAAACTGTATTTCATTGTAGGATAAATCTGAGGACAAGAAAGCTCTGTCAAAGGGGAAGAAGGGGCCTAAAGGAAAACAGACAGAAGAGACAAACCAAGAACAGACAAAGGACAACCTGCCTGCAGAAAATGGGGAAGCTAAAACTGAAGAGGTGAGGTTTCAGGGGCAGGGTTTGGGTTTTGCTGTTACTGAGAACTTGGGGGTTTTTTGCTACAAGAGTTTCTTGACAAATGAAATACTCTTTTTCTTGGGCCTGGAGAGAGTCTTGAGTGAAAACCCAGAGTTGATTTGGGTGAAGTTGAGGTGACATTGGCAGACACTGCTGGGAGAAGGAACAGGTTGGTGCAGGGACAAAGTACAAGTGATGAGTTGTTGCTGCTGCTGGAGAAGTGACTGTGCCAGGTGAGTCTTGGCTGCAGCACAGTGCCCGAGTGGCCCTGTGGCTGAACTTTTTGGAGTCACTGATCAGGTCACTTACAGCATCCTCCACTCTGCATTGTATTCTGGAATGCAGACAGAAGTCAGTTACAAATTTAGGCCAAGATCTGCAGAGAAAAGCAGATTTACCAGGACAAGTGGATGAAACACAAGTGTGGTAAGGGGCCCAGAGCTGGAGTCAGGTTTCTGTGGCAGTGAATGTCCCCTCATTCCCAGGAGTTGAGTGGAATGTTTTGGTTTTAGGTAGATGATGGGGTCTGGTGGGCAAGGAAGGTACAGGGTGGTACTTCAGTGAACAGGAGGATTTATTCTGGGGTAACAGTTTGTCATTTGCAAGCTTGCAGTGTGAAAAAGTTGTGCTCTAACTAGGAGTTCTTCAGCTGACTCAGTTTTTGGCATTATTGCAGTCTTTTAATTTGTGCTTGTAATATTTCAGCAGCGAAACCAAATTTGGCAGCATTCCCATCTGGGGTCCCTTTAGTTCACTGGTGCAGAGATTATGTAAATTTACAAGGAATGCATGATGACTTGGTCACACCACCCAAAATTCCACGTGTACTTTTATACCAAAGTCTAGAAGAGGCAGAGGCAGAGTCTGTCCTGTTGGATGTTATTGTTTGCTAAGAATTAAAACAGGCTTAAGATTTGAAGAGTATTTCAAGCGTGGCATGAACTGAAATTTAAAGGCATGAAGTGTTACCTCATGTATTTTCTAAAGACCTCATATGTAATTGTAGCTGGGTAAAAGCTGACATTTCTTCTGTCATAAAGGCAGTAATCCAATTAAAATTAAAATCCTTTGCAGTGTGTGTTTAGTAACAAATCAGCTTCCTGAAATCCATCCTGGTGGATCCAAGGAGCCTTTTTATGACAGCTTGGTTTAGCAGGTCATGATCCAAGAGAAATCTGCAGGGACAAGTCAGGGTTATTCTGTCCTTTTGTGCATTAAAACCACTCCAGATTAATCTGAGCCATTAAAAACTTCCTGCACTGAAGTGTTGTGGTTTTTTTTACTTTCCAGACCCCAGCACCTGAGGCAGCTGCAGAGAAAGAAGTGAAATCTGAGTGACACCTGCTCCCACATCTGTAACTGGTGGTCCTTAAACCTTTCTTCTTGTACAATTCAGAGGAATATTTTTATCAACTATTTTGTAAATGCAAGTTTTTTAGTAGTTCTAGAAAACATGTTTTTAAAAAGGAGAGAATCCCGACTCAACCCATTTTTTTACATATTTAGATATAAGTGTAAATGCTTTTTTTAAGTGGTAAAATCATGTACTGGTTGTCTGTTTTCTATGAAACCAGAAATTAAGGGCGTGTTAATTAAGGAAAAGGCTTTTGAGGCCTTGATTAGGCCTCACGTTCCAGACTCCAAGGGACAGTTTTCTATCCTATAAAATGAAGCATAACACAGATCAGACTTTAGAATTCATAATGATGTGTTGAGAATGTCTTAACATTTTAGTTATTTATCTTTCTCTATGGTTGTACCATCAGTAGAATTGCTTATCTAATAAAACTGCTCCCTAGTGGTGGATTTCTTGCTGAGTGATGTATATCAGTGACAAAGTTATTTTTGGTAGTTGCAGCTTTATTTTTTTCCAACAACTTTGTAGCTGTGATGGAAAAGATTGCAAACTTTTATTTTATATCTTTAAATACTGTCTTAAGTAAAAGTTTCTGCTTGGCAGATGGAACTTGTTACGTCAATATTTGAGATACTGGAACTTCACATCTAGTTTTAAAGGACAGCTTGTCTACAAAGATTGAGTGAAAAAATTTGAAATAGTGCTAGGAAAAAAAACAATTAGTTTTTAGATTAAAAAAAGCTCTGTGAATAAAAACAATTGTAAAATTGTTGATAGTGTTTGTGATCACCAAACAAAAGCAAAATAAATCTTGATTATGAAAGGATGTTTCCATAGCTCCTGCATTGACTGTGAACTCACAATCTGAGTGCTGTGGTTTAGATTTTTAACTGTGTCCTTCAGAGTGGTAAAATTGCACTTTTAAAGAGGTGGGTGTAGTTCAGGGAGTGGAGAATTGCAGTGTTAATCTGAACTCGCAGTTTAAAAGCTGAGAGCTTTGTGCTGCTGCTGTTTGCTTTAAAAAAAGTCAATAATTAGTAAGGATCAGATGCCAGCCAGACAACTGTCACCTTGTCCTGGGAGGAGCCAAACTCAAACAGTAACGTTTGTTCTTTGTTGGTTTTTCTTTCCTCTTACCCCAGAACTTGTTTATGCTCTTAAGTAACACCTGCAAGCCCAGTACCTGCTTCCTGTACATTTCAGTGCCTTTTTCAAATTGTTGCAGTTCTTTCTAAAAAAAGCCACCTTAGTTTCAACTCTAACTTGCTTTCTTAATCAATACTTTCAGGAAGAATTTCACCATTTTTACCTCTTCAATACCTCAGCAATCTTTAACTTTTCTATAGAAGTCTCTCAACCTTAGACCACAACCTTCTCCTGTTCCATTCCATCACAGGTGTGTTCCTCACAGACCACACCTAGCTTTGGCTTCAAGTTCTTGGCTATTTCAAAACTGGAAATTGATGCCACTTTTCTAACTCAGTTCCCCGAACATTCCCTTCCAGGTACCTGTTTGTTGGTTTAATTTAATAGTGACACGATCTAGCTCCATGATATTATTTACTCTCTAGTTTTGGCAAGCTCAACCCACCAGTTAAATAAGTAATAAACGTGCAGGTAAATCCCCCAAAATAACCACTCAGCCCTGCTTTTACAGAATGTCTATTTTTCATGTGTTCTGGGTCTCTAGTGCTGTGATCCTGTGGACTTTCAGTATCTCCCTCACATCTATTACCCACTGCTTAATTTATTGCAACTTCTTTCTATTACTGTGTCCTGGGTGATACCAGATGTATTTGCTCTTCTCCTAAGGACTGGAGTGAGAGCTCATGCAGATTTGCATCCAGTGGAGCCCAGTCTGATTCAAAATACAACAGAAGGAGAACCAAACTTGTTTCTTGGAAGATACTCTGTTGTCTATTGCTAGTAGTTGTTTGGGTTAAGGGAATGATACATAAAAATAATTTACTTCAAGGTTCTAAAAATGCATTTTGAGGTACCAGGGGTGGGAAATGAAATAGGCAAAGATGACCTTGGATTTAAAATGTAACACAAGTGCAGCCATTGCTGTTTTTATCTGTGTCCATGGCTGTGAAACAACTGAGAAAGAAAAAAAAGAATGGTTTGGGTTGAAAGGGACCTTAAAGCCCATTCAGTGCCACCTCTGCCTGCCATGGCAGGGACATCTTCCACTGTCCCAGGCTGCTCCAAGCCCCAATGTCCAACCTGGCCTTGGGCACTGCCAGGGATCCAGGGGCAGCCACAGCTGCTCTGGGCACCCTGTGCCAGGGCCTGCCCAATATCCCATCTAACCCCACTCTCTGTCCCTTTCAAGCCATTCCCCCTTGTCCTGTCACTCCAGGCCTTGCTTGTCAGCTCCTTCAGGCCCTGCAAGGCCACACTGAGCTCACCCCAAAGCTTCTCCTCTCCAGGGGAACAATCCCAGCTCTCCCAGCCTTTCCTCCCAGCAGAGCTGCTCCATCCCTCTGCTCATCCCTGGTGCCTCCTCTAAACTCTCTCCAACAGGTCAATGTCCCAGCTCCTAAAATCCTGTCTCCAGGATCCAGGCTCGAGGTGGCACAGGCATGAGGGCAGAGCTGCTTTCTTTTGGCTCAGTGGTGCCAGGGAAGCAGTGCTGCTGGAGTGGTGTTGGAAATGCCCCTCCCTAAGCCGAGGTATCCCCCAGCATCCCCCATGGAGCTCTGCTGTCACAGCAGGGGGCTGCGCCGTCCCTAAGCTCCAACACAGACACAGCATTGGTGCTCCCAAATCTCTGCAGGCATGGGACACACTGGCCACCGGGCCGGGCAGTGCACTTTGAATCCCATTATCACAAAATCATTTAGCTTGGGAAACACCTCTGAGATCATGGAATCCAACCTTTGACTGATCAGCAGCTTGTCATCGATCAGAGCACGTCCAGTCGTTCCCTGAATTCCTTCAAGAACGGGGACTTAACACCTCCCTGGGCAGCACGTCCCGATGTTTCCTTACCCTTTCAGCCAAAAAATTCTCCTGGTGCCCACCCTGAGCCTGCCCTGGCCCAGCCTGAGGCCGTTCCCTCTCCTCCTGTCCCTGTTCCCTGGGAGCAGAGCCCGACCCCCCCGGCTGTCCCCTCCTGGCAGGGACTTGTGCAGAGCCACAAGGTCCCCCCTGAGCCTCCTTTTCTCCAGGCTGAGCCCCTTTCCCAGCTCCCTCAGCCCCTCCTGGGGCTCCAGCTCCGTTCCCTGCCCTGGATAAGCTGCAACCCTTCGATATCCTCCTCGCAGTGAGAGCCCAGAACCGGACACGGCACTCGAAGCAAAGGCCTTGGCCTGGCGGCACACGGCGTCCGCTCCGTCACCGCATTGTCCCCTGGAACCGGCTGTCGGTGCGGGGCCGCGGGTCCCCGGGAGGGCTGTCCCGGGCTAGGAAGGAGCACCGCTGTTCCCGGGGGCGATCGCAGCAGCCCCGCGGCCGCCGCCGCCTCACCCCCGCCACCCCTCAGCGCNGCCGTGCCGAGCCGGGCCCGCCGCCCTCAGCCCGCCATGGCCGAGCCTGCGGCCTCTTCCAGCTCCGGCGCGTCGCTGCCGCTCATTGAATCAGGTAACACCGCGGGCCGGGGTGAGGAGGTGCCGCCGGTGCCGCCATCTTCCTGCCCCCCCCTCAGGATGGGTCACGGCCGCCCCCCGGCTCATCCCCCCGTGTCTTTTGCCGTGTCTCTTACAGAGCTTTACTTCCTCATCGCCCGGTTCCTGAGCACCGGGCCCTGCAGGAGAGCGCTGAAGGTGAGTCCGGGGCTCACCGGGGCGCGGGCACCCCGTGCTGCCCGCAGAGGGTCGGGGGGAGGTGGGAGCAGCCGCGACCCCCGCTCTGGACGAGCCAAATCCTGGCTTGTCCCTGACTCTGTGTTTTTCCCCTTCCCTCTGCAGGTGCTGGTGCAGGAGCTGGAGCAGCACCAGGTCTGTGTGGGCTCTGATGAAATCTTGATGTAGTCAAAAGTTTCCTTTGCAAGTCATTCAAGTTTCTGCCGCTGTCTCAACTTTTCCCCCCTCAACACACATTGTTTTGGATGTGGTCTGTAATCCCTCCTTTCCCCTTTAACCGCTCACGGTTTTTTGTTTTTCCTTTATTTAGTTGCTTCCTAAAAGGTTGGATTGGCAAGGAAATGAGCATTATAGAAGTTACGAAGAATTGGTGAGACTTTTCTCTTTTAAAAAAAGCCTTTTATTTACGGTGATGACATTGATGTTAGACCCTCTACCTTTAAGAGTAGGCCCAAATCTTCACCTCCCGGTACCATTCTGGCTCTGAACACTGGAGTTACTTTAGAAAGGGCCTATAATTTCTTTACATCAGAGTAACAAAAACACAAGCAGTGTTTTAAATTGAGGATATTGTTTACATAGCAGAGGTGGAGCTTGGCGTTGTGCAGTGGTACATGCCACTGCCTACATGCGGGCAGGAGCCAATCTACAGCGAGGTTTCATTTCGGAGTTTCAGGGGCCAGGTTGTGAGGCACGTTGTGATTTGTCGGTATTTATTTTCTGGTTGGTTTCTTTCAGCCCCCTCCAACAGATTAGGAAATGAAATCGCTGTTCAGAAACCGAGGGTTGGCACTTGTGCCTGTGAATGTGCTCATATCGCCGGCTCCTCGCTGGTCATGGCTTTGTTTCTAATGTGCTGGAAAGATAGGGATGATCTCCACAAAATATACTTTCTGCCCTTCCACGGCTGGTGTGGTGTGTTCTGAATTGTTTTTACAGAAGGCAGAGCTGTGTTTTGGGGCTTAATTTGCTGCTTCTTAAATGCCGAAGTGTTTTAATGCCAGGGGGTGATGGCCTGGTGGGGCCTGCCGTGCCCAGTGTGGTTTTTATCCTGCTTTATTGTATTTGATAGTGTTTCCTTTAAAGAGGTGCTTATCCTTGCTGTTTCCCACCTAAGGTTCAGGCATTCCAGGTTAATTGACTGATTGTTGCAGTGAACTCCCTCTTGTGAAGCACTTAAAGATCTCAGGGTCATATTTGCATAGAGAAAGAATGAAATGTTGTTTAAAACACTTAATTACTTAAGTATTGCTTGTAATGATAAGTGTGATTCCGTTTCCTCTACTTGTCCTAGTGGTCAGTTGAGCAGGAAAGGTTTTAGATCAGTTTAAGTCATTAAGAAGCCTGGCCTTGCTAAACAGGAATATTTTCAAGCTCTGACTTGAATTTAGGCAAGATGAAAGTAGGATTAAGCTTAAAAAGAATTGCTGAGAGGTTTTTTGTTGTTGTTGTTGCTTCATTGTTGGTTTCTTACCCCATTTGTTCTGGCAAAAAGCAGGGTGCTGGGAGATCCCATGTGTGCATTTTTCTGATTTCAGGGCTGCTTTTTAACTCTGATTATTCTGCATATACAGTTGTCAAGCTAATTCTTTAACATGTGCTGCCTCTACCTCTCTTTTCCTGCACAATTTAAAGGAAATCTCTGCACAGGGCAGTACTGTTTTAGAATATCTAAATTAGTCTTCTCAGGGTTTAAGTTTCTCCTTTTTGAGGGGCTCTGGGAACCTCTTATCTCACTGGTCTCTGAATTTGCAGAGACCACAGACAAATGCAGTCAAGTGCTGTGATTATTTCTATTCGACTTTGTTCAGCATGGAATTGCAAATCTTTGAAATAACTGTTCCTTCCAAAATCTCAGCAAAACTACTTCAAAAAGAAAGGAATTGCAGGGTTTTGTATGCAAGGGTTGCATTTAGAAAATATATTAGAAAATACACTTATTGTCGATGGCATGCAAACAAAAATGGTTTTAGTGTTTGGCAGAAAGCAGGCTGACCTTTCTGTCCTGAATGTTGTGGCTGGTACTGCTCTATACCAGTTCAAGAATCAAAATTGATAAAGAAACTATGTCAAACTGCATTTTGTAATCTTTGGGCTACCAGATATGTTTCTTCTAATCAACCTTAAGCACCTGATGTGCTTGGATAGATTTGCCTGTGGGATAATGGGAACTATTTTAGTGATGTTACCACCTCCCACCCTGCCAGGAATACAACCTGTGCCCCACAAGCTTTATACCTGGATTTTATTACTAAAACCAAGTGCAAGGCTGTGACTTCTATCCTACCTTCTGAGTGCTCAGTGTGCATTTGGGCAGCTTTCTGGCAGTGCGTGGTGTTTTTATTCCCGCTGCTGTGATGAGCAGATCAGCCCTGTCAGGACACCTTGCTCATCCCAGCTCAGCCATTCAGCCAAGGGAGCAGCATCAGCAGCACGAGCTCGTTCTGCCTGTGTGCTCAGCTCCCTGGGCAGGAGGCCACATACCTGAGCTGGTGTGGCCCTGAGCCTCTCCTGAACGGATTGGCTGGGAATTCTCTGGCTGCTGCAGGAGCAGTGTGCCTGCTGGGGCTGACTGGTTTGTTCATGGCCAGGTCACACTGGAGGGGGCGTGGGGCTGTTGATCCCAGCTGCTTCAGACCTCCCCAACAGCTTCCATTTATGATTCTGTTGGTTTGCTCTACTCAAGGCTGTTTAAATTCTTACTTTGTGTCTTTAACTTCTGCACTATTGTGGTTGTCTTGATAAGAATAAGGATTTTTTAGATTGAACTCTCAGAAAGAAAAGGGGGAAAAAATAATCAAAACCCGCACACATCTGTTCTTGTCTGAGACATCTGAGTGTGTGTGGGGGTGTATTTTTTTTTTTAGGTTGCTTGATGCAGATAGTGTGGGATCATTCCTGAATGTAGGGATGACTGGTTTGAGCCTTTGGTTTAAGGAAGTAGGGCAGACTTAGGCTATGTAGTACTGGTTCTTCAAGGAAACTGTTTCCAGAGAGATTGTACTCAAACCTGCTGGTTTGCAGTTCACTGAACAAGTACAAGTAGTAGCTGCATAAATTCTTGTGCTTGATTGCAACCACATTCTCTGTGGTCTTGAGTTCTGAGGGTTTGAATTTTATTTCTTATTTTTAATACAAATAATTGGGTGAATTAGGCAGAGACACTCACTGTAGGGTGCCTCACAAGTGGGTGCCACGGGAATGATTCCTGCAAACTTCCAGTAATAAAGTACTGCTATGCAGTGAGTAACTTTACTGCAGTTATTTTTGCTACAGCTCTCCCTAGCTTGCAGAGTACCCCCTGAATTTACTAGATCAGAGCTTAACAGAATTGATTTTTCTCTGTAAGTTGAACTTAAAAAAAACCCAACAAAACAAATATACCTGTGCGTATTAATGCTTTTAGATTCATCTGTACTTGGTGTGACATCCTTATTTTTAAACCTTGAATTTCTGTCAGGTGCTGTCCAACAAACATGTGGCTCCAGATCATTTATTACAAATTTGCAAACGTATTGGCCCTATCCTGGATAAGGAGATCCCACCCAGCATTTCCAGAGTGAATTCCTTACTTGGGGCAGGGAGACAGTCCTTGCTACGGACAGCAAAAGGTAGGATCTGTTCTTTGTTTGAAATGGGTGTGCTACATTGTCATGTGTACAGAGTTAGGATTTGGGGAATAGTGTAAGAAAGGCAGAACTGACACTTTGGAAGTCCAGACACTTGTGGAATCACAGGATGGTTTGGGTTGAAAGGGACCTTAAAGCTCATCCAATTCCACCCCTGCCATGGCAGGGACACCTTCCACTGTCCCAGGCTGCTCCCAGCCCCAGTGTCCAACCTGGCCTTGGGCACTGCCAGGGATCCAGGGGCAGCCACAGCTGCTCTGGGCACCCTGTGCCAGGGCCTGCCCACCCTCCCAGGGAAGAATTTTTTCCTAACATCCCATCTAAACCTATCCTCCTTCAGCTTGGGGCAATTCTCCCTTGTCCTTTCACTCCAAGCATTTGTGAAAAATTCCTCTCCAGCTTTCTTGTAAATCCCCTTTAGTTACTGGAAGGTTCTCGAGATCATCTCATTAAATAACTTCATATTATTAACTACTCATTACAGTCCTGTATAAATATTCAGGAAAATGTTAAAAAGCAGTTGGAATTCTAATTTTATGTCATGTGAACTGCAGGGGTACCATCAAAGTTTGATGGTTGGTTGCGTTGGTTTTTTCTCCTTCTATTATTAATAAATGGATTTTTCTCTTTAACTCTTCATTATTTGTGAGAAATTTTGGGGCAGTTGGTGCCTGGTTTTCTGGTGGGTTCAATCCTGTGTTTGAGACCAGTCTAGATGGGCTCTTTGCTGTGTTTTGGAGCCGCAGCTCTCTTGGCATTTTTAAAAAATACTTATGATGAACTTCAACTGTTTTTGCAGATTGCAGGAACACAGTGTGGAAGGGCTCTGCATTTGCTGCTCTTCATCGAGGCAGACCCCCTGAAATGCCTGTGAACTATGGCACCCCACCAAACCTTGGTAAGCTCCTCTCAGCTTTCCCCACTGCTGCTGAGCACATCTGAAATACTGTTTTTACACACAGAAAAAACTGCAGATACCACAAAACCTGACTTTATGAAATCTGAAAGTAATCTCTAGTAGCCTTTTAATATTAATGGCAATTGAATAAAGCCAAGTTTTAGAACAGACATGTCTGGAACATGATGTGATTCCTCTGTGTTGTAGTGGAGGTGCATCGAGCAAAGCAATTAACTGGGTATGCCAAGTTCAGCACTTCATTCCCAGGAAGTATGTACCAGCATGTCAAGATGCACAGGAGGATCCTTGGCCATCTCTCTTCTGTGTATTGTGTTGCATTTGACAGGACTGGACACAGAATATTTACTGTAAGTTAACGAAATACATCCAACTCTGAAAGTAGTTTTAGATGATACAAGGGAAAGAGCCTGGAAATGGGTGTTGTGCTAAAACTTCTGGAGATAAATATCAATGCTGGTAAAATGTAGCTCCCTCGCTGTGCTTAAATGGAACAATTTGCTGTAATTAAATATCAAAAGCCTGTCAGAAGTTGTCCTTAATGAGTATTTCTCTCTAGGGCTCAGATGACTGTCTGGTGAAGATCTGGTCCACTCACAATGGCAGATTATTTGCCACCCTACGAGGACATTCAGCAGAGATTTCTGACATGGCTGTGAACTACGAGAACACCATGATTGCAGCTGGGAGCTGTGACAAGATGATCCGAGTGTGGTGTCTGAGGACTTGTGCACCAGTTGCTGTCCTCCATGGGCACACAGGCTCCATTACCTCGTTGCAGGTATGGGGCTTTTGAAGTGTTTCTGCGTATTAAAAACTGAAATTATTTCTCTGTGCCTGCCTATGGGAATAGTGAAATCTGAATGTGTAAATAGTCATGTTAAAACTAAGTCAAATCACAGGATAAACCTGCTTAAAAACAAGTAAATTCCTTGTCTCTCTGGAACTCCTAAGTATTTAACTGAAGATAATGACAGGAATTCTTTTTCAATTAAAGATCTCTACCTGTAATACTTGAGATGTTGGAACAAAAGGGAATTTCTGGGAAATGTCGTTGTCCTCCTGTTGTCTCTTACTGGAGACATGATTTGCTATTTTGTGTGAACGTGTTCTGATCCAGTACATTATTCCTACAACTTTTGGGATGTGGATATTTGTTTTAATCTCAAAACCAGGAATTATTTCAGAAGGACAGAGGTGTAATGTGTGTGTTTAAATTTGAAGGTGGTTTGATACACAGTGTGCTCTTGGTGGTCCTTTGGAATCAGTCTGGTCTTGGCATTTAATTCCTTAATTAACACAGAAATTAGTAGTTCATTGTCCAGGTTTTGGGGTGTTTTCCAGTGACACCAACAGCTCTTCTTAGGGGGTGAAGAATGGCTTGTGGAGCTCAGTACACACAAATAATTTTGCATTTTTCTCAAAAATGCTGCCTCAGAGAATAATCTTCATACCTGCACTTTCTGTGGCATTCATTGCATTTTTTAGTTTGGTTGGTTTTTCATGCCTAAATTCTTGTGGTGCTTCTTTTATTGCAGTGTGTTTCTTAATAATACCATAATTGCACTATGTACAATTTGTATGACTTTCCAATGTTAGTAATTGATGAACAGTTTAAACAAGTTGAGTCTGTAAAGTTTTCTGAAGGGTAGCTCTGTGCATAGGAATAAAATCCATGTCTTAAAGAACTATTTCTTTAAGAGGAAATCCTGTAAAATTCCTATGAAATTACATATGATGCTAAGTTACACATTCAAACTATCTCGTATCTCATGCTCTGCTTAATTATTTTTAAACTACACCTGTCTATTCAAACTTCCCTTTTTCAGTCTGCTGTGCTCATGATTTCAATCATTGACAGGATTTTCAGCGAATGATTGTGGTCAGTGAAAACATCAAACCCAGACCACTGAAGGAATTGGGGTTTTTTAATGCAGTGATTGAAACATAGACCACAAACTTACCTTAAAGTAGGGGAGGTATTACTTTCTAAACACTAAAAATAAGTTACCAACAACTGCTCCAGCAGTTTGAGGTGAAAAATCCAAAATAAATCAAGCTTTTACATTAACTTTTTGAGAAGCTGATGAACAACTCTTAAATTTCTGTTTCTGTGTGTGATTTTGCTTCCCTCTCTGCAGTTCAGTCCCATGGTGAAAGGCTCCCTGCGATACATGGTCTCAACTGGGGCAGATGGAACTGTTTGCTTTTGGCAGTGGGATACAGATTCCATGAAATTCAAGTATGTGAATGGTTTGCTGATTAACCTTTATGCCATTCTGGGCTTAAGTAAAATAAGTCAGGTGCTTTTCACTCTGCTGGGTTTTTGTGGTTATACAAATGCTGTGCAAATCATATATTCCATACTTATTTTAAAGCACCATCACCAACTATATCCTTTACAAGTAAATGTTGTTCCATTGACGTGGGAGATTAGTTGGGAAATACATTCATTTCTTTGTTCACTAAAAGTACAAATGTAGGACAACAGGAATGGCTGGAAATGTAAGTATGTTGGAAAGTATAATAAAACCTGGTGGTGGTGTTGGTTTTCCAACAGTCCTGTAGTTTTAGGATGTTTATTACAGAACTTGCATGCAACATATATGTGTTCAGGATAGTTGGAAATGTTCAATATGTGATTACTCTTTGTACCCAAAAAAATTAATTACTACCATAAAGAGCTCTAGGATGATCAGTGTGTGTCTGGTGTTGTGCCACATTATGGTAGGGTATAAAATGATCCATGTTTAAAGAAACATCCCTTTATGCTTTGAAATGTTGCTAAAAGCCAAGTTTTGGGTGGTGTGGCCTATTTCAAGCATCTTTTCTTTTTAAGCACCAAGCCAGTGAAGTTCACAGAGAAACCCAGACCAGGGGTTCAGATGCTTTGTTCTTCCTTCAGTGTGGGTAAGTCAGGTGGAGTCAAGCCTTGTGATTTCTTCTTTCCCCTCATGTAATACTTGATTGTGACAGCTTTAAAATGGAGAAACCCTGCAGCTGTGAGTAAATAATTGCAGGGGTGTGCACTGTTAGCTGGGACATAATTAAATCATGGGACTTCCCTTAGCTAACAGAGAAAGACTGTTGAAGACATTGGTGATTTCACAGAAGTCAAAATCACCTAATGTTTGTTTGCTTCTCTCCATCTTTACTGGATTTTTATATTTGTTTATTCCCCTCGTGCAATGTCAGGGATTGGCAGAATGGGTTCTCTGACATCCCACAGGCACCAGCAGTGGGAGTGGGTCCTGCCAGCAGGAGCTCCTGATCCAGTGCCAGGGGTGCTCTTAAAGATCTTCCTCTCTTATGGATCCAGAAGTGTATCTTTAATGTGCTTCCCTCCTGCCTTATAGTTTCCTTTCACTCAGCTCATGTGAATTTCAGAAATAAAAAGCAAATCAAAGTGTAGCTTGTTAACATTGTCAGGATAGAGCCCTGGTTTGCGTTAAGAGGGTGTTTTTGACATTTTGCTTCTTTGGGTTTTGGTTTTTTTTGACAGCACTTAGAGGCAGATCTTGGAATTTCTGCCACCTCAGCTAAATACTGGTGTGCTTACACTGGTGTACTTCACTTGACTGGTTTATTCACATTTCAACCTAATTTTGATGCAGTTCACTTGCACAAATGAGGAACAGACTACAGTGAGAGTCATCTACGTAATTCTGATTATCCAGAGCCATATTCCCCACCATTGAAGGCTTTTCTGTGCAATGTAATGTTAAAAGTTCCACTATTGCCCTAAAGATGTATTTTTAAGTCTTTGTAACACTAATTTATTTTTACTATGGCTGAGAACAGTTTCTGGGGCAAAAAAGGGATTTCCTTCCACATATGTGTGTCAGTGGAAGAGCATAAAAAATGTGCCATTCCTCAAATAGTTGTGGGGTTTCTTTATTTAAACCAGGCCTCAGAAATGGTGGTGACCTGTTTTAATTTCTTCCACAGCAGGTTAATTATTGCTTGATTTTTACAGGTGGTATGTTCTTAGCAACTGGCAGCACTGACCACGTCATCAGGATGTATTTTTTTGGCTCTGAAACACCTGAGAAAATAGCTGAATTGGAAAGTCATGCTGTAAGTAATTAACTAATTAGTCATTTGAAGCAGCATTGAATTCCCAAGGTGATTTTGAGTGGATTTTTAGCAATGCTCTTAATTAATTTTGTTTGCCTTAATGTTTCCTCTACTACAAAATATGACTTAAAGTACTGATCAAGCCTTATCAATGCAACAAAAATATTTTTTTATGTAGAGGAGACTTTTCCACTCTAAGACAAAGTGTGGTATCTGCTTTTTCTGCAGTTTTTATTGAGATAAAAGTGAATAATGGTTTATTTTTTCAAGGAAAGTGTTGAGTAGGAACAACAGATTCCTCACCATTGTAGTTGACTTATGGTGTTGGAAATATATTTAAATATGATTCAGTTGTCAACCAGGTTATTTAATCTCTTAATCCTTCATGTTTAATTCAGGCAGTTTTTAAAAGATGCATTTTAAGTACATTAATGGTTAGTGGATTCCAGGAAGTGTTTGGACTTAGTTTGCTGTGCAGTTAAAACCCTTAGAAATTACACAACGTTTTAGTTTTTCATTATTTCAGATTTTACTAAACTCAGAATTGTCAAAAACATATTTCCTGTTTAAAAAATAAAATTTCTAACAAACTCTGCTTTTCTTACAGGACAAAGTTGACAGCATTCAGTTTTCTAATGGTGGGGACAGGTATGTTGAAAGATGCTGAATATGGACAAAAAATACATAATTTTGGAATTAAGAATCTATTACTGGATGTTCCCAGTAAGAAAAATCTACTTATTTAGAACTCTGAAGGGAAATTTTGGACTGATGCAGGAGCAAAATTGAGCTTCAGCTGTTCCAGCTTTCTGTTGATCTGTGTTAGATGATATTTTTGGCCTGGCTGGGGTTTTATTTACCTCGAGGAATTTTACCACTTTTTAATGTTTGTGGCCTCATAAGTCTCCTTTTCCTCCTCCTTTCCTTTCAATTTCACTGAATATTGTATAGGAAATAGGAAAAATGCAGTGAAAATGGTCAAAAATAAATGACAACCTTTTCATCTGATTTGTTTTTGCCTCTCCTTCAGTATCTGAAACTCTGCAATTACTAAAAATACATTAAAATCCTGTACTGAGGAGAAGTTGAGAATGAATTTGTGAATTGAATTAAACTTTGGAACTTACTTCTCTGTTCTTCATGTTTTGACAACTTTATTCAGTTTTCCAGTTCAGAAAAAATCTTTCATGGCTTTCTGGAAAGAAAGATAATGCAAAGAATTCTCTTGAACACAAATCAGAGATACCACTTCTATCAGTCTTCCGCTGCAAAATTTATGTTGTGGTGGTGTGTAACTCTGAACATACTTGAAAGCAAATTTTTTGGAAGATAAATGAAAGAATTTTTAATACTTGTTCAGGTTCATCAGTGGCAGCAGAGATGGAACAGCTCGGATCTGGCGTTTCGAGCAGGCAGAGTGGAGGAGCATTTTGTTGGATATGTCTGATCGACTGCTGGGGTAGGTGAAGTGTTCATCTCTTGGTTTCTTTTGTGTAAATTCAGAAAGATTGAGAAACTCAATTACTCAAATGTGAGAGTGAAAACATTCTGGTCAAATTCTGTGGTCTTGGAAGGGGGTGAATTGAATGTTCTGGTGTTGTAATAATTGCTGAGTTTGAGTCTGTGCTTTCATAAAGACTGAGTGTTCATAAAACTCTCAAATGTACTCTGTACCAAATGAATTTTATTGCCTCTTTTCAGGGAAAAAAGTGAACAGGAAGAGTTTACCTTCTCTAGCTGGGTTTTAGTCTGACACCTGGTGTGTCATGGGAGAAATATTTTTAGATTAGTAAAAATAAAGTAGGTGGTGACCTATTTGCAGGAGAGGTTATGACATGGAATAGGCAGCTTTCCTCAAGGACTGATCTTGCTGACTGTTCCCATTTTCTGCCTTTAAAAAAGTGAGTTAATGAAATGCTGGTGGCATCCAGTCTGAATGACGTTATTAGAGATAAAAAACAGGGTATTACGTGGTGTTGGGTAAACCTGAAGGGGGAGTGATTTACAGGAGTACAGAAGCTCAGTAAGCTTCCACAGACACTGAACAGAAATTAATTTGTAGGTGATTAAACAAGATTTTGATTAAATGATTTGTAGGTGTGTCGTAGTAAATTAAAAGACAAACCTTGGCTATACACTTGATTGGAGGGTGATTTCAGGTTTTCCCTGTGATGAAAAAGACTGAAAGAAATCTATTTTACAAAGGAGGAGTTACTAATACTTGAGATTTGACTGTGGCTGTGTAGGGGAGAGTCTTTGTAAGAGCGGCCTCTGCTTGAAGTGGAATAAAGGTAATCCCATGTAAAGGAGTTTCAAGGAAAACTTATTCCTTCACTTGACTGGAAGAAAGCTGAGGGGCAGTGTTGCAGTATCCTATAAATGTATTTTGGGGAGAGAATAAGGAAATAGATTGAGGTTAAAACAAAATGTTATCTTTACTGTATTTCTGTTGGGACTCATTAAAAAATGCTTAGTTAATGTAGAGATTGGCTTTGGAATCAGTTAGTTGGAAAAGCTGACTGTAAAAAGTCCAAAATTTTAAAGGATTTATGTTAGGACTCTTAACTGTAGAGAAGCCAAGATTCAGTGAAAAAGGGAAGCCTTTTTGCCTTGCATCTCAAATGGGAAAGAGATTATCAAGTCCTTTAAAATTTAAAAACACAGATTTGCTTTAAATGCAGTCTTTTATGGACCAAAGTTTCAACCCAAATTTAATTCTTCACTTTCTTTCTGTTGTCTGATTGTTAACACAGGAAAACAGGTGTATTTTGGTGTAGAAATGGGCTAATTAAAATATAAAATACATCTCTGACCTGTTTGACTTTTTTCAAATAGAGACACTTGTGCAGAAGAAGACAAATTCATGAAGCCTAAAGTAACCATGATAGCTTGGAACCAGAATGACAACTATGTTGTTACAGCTGTAAATAATCACCTGCTCAAAGTTTGGAATTCCAGTACAGGGCAATTGCTCCATGACTTGGTGGTATGGAATTTTCCTTGCTTTGGAAGATTTCTTGCTTTTTGCAGTTCCAGATTTTCCTGGAATTGCAGTGACATGTGCATGCTGAGTTTATAATTAGAGCTGATTAGTCTTGAAAGCTCTGCATGGATGGTACAGCAAATACGGTGTTCCTTGGAATTCTTCTGACCAAAATTTGCTGCTTCCTCCTGCTTTGGACTTTCCCCATAAATAAAAGAACAAATAAATGTAGAATAAATAAAATTCTTGTGTGGGAATTTACCCATTGAATAATTCACCATCCTTTGGCAAAATCTTCATATTTCTACAGCTCTTGCTTGAATCTAGAAAATTTCTACCTTTGTAATGTTCAAGTTTTACCTTTGTGGCTGCCTGGGGTTTAATTTTCCAGAGAGGACAGCGCAGGCTTTGGGCTCTGTTGTGAATATCCTGCTGATGTGGATTTCCCTTGTTTCCCTATGATGTGCAATTTGAAATTGCAGGGCCATGCAGATGAAGTGTTTGTCTTGGAGACCCATCCCTTTGATGGCAGGATAATGCTGTCTGCAGGCCACGATGGCAACATCTTCATATGGGACATCACCAAAGGCACCAAAACAAAGCATTATTTTAACATGGTAAGAGCTTCTTTAAACACCATTTGTTCTCAGCACACACCAGTGTGTTCACTGCCAGCTTGAGGAATTGCCACCAACACTCACAACCCTGCACCCTTAGGGAGAATAACCCCAACCAAACAGGAAAACCTTAACCAGCAGAATTTATTAATTCATTTTCTTTCTTTAGAGCTTTTTACCTTAGAATTTCCTGTACTGCAGATTTTCCACTCTTTGTTACTGAAGATCATTGTGCACTTCATTCATATTAATTGTTTTCCTGAGGTGAGGTGTCATCTAAAAGGCTCTGGTTTAGGCCATTATTTTAAGACACTTGTAGACAGATATTTATATTTTCCACAGTCTTAAAAATGATAATATCTATTGGCACAGTGCTTGAGGGCTCCATTTGACAGCTCATCGTTAACACTTTAAATTAGGTTATTTTCTCTGAGACTTAGGTTCTCATCTAATGTTCATATAAATTTTTTATCCTTTTTTCCCCTGGTCAGTCAACAGCAAGGAGCTTTTTTTTATTTTTAAGTTCTTAAATTCTCTGGCTTAGTCTAGAAAGTTGTTTAACAAAACTAATCTATAGTAGCTCCAGTTTATTTTAAGCTGTGTGTTGACAGCTAAAAAGCCTCAGAAAAACATGTTTATTTCTGTATTTTATTCACTGAGCAGTAACTTTTTATACCCTCTAGTGCATCTTTTAGAATTGGTTCAGGACTTAAATTCAAGGGAAAAAGAAATAAACTGAAGTAACAAAGTTATTTGTGCCTTAATGGACATATTTAGGGAAATGCATGACGGCTTTTGATAGAGTAATTAATTTTTGATGCTTATGGTTTGCTCTGAAAAAATGGTCAAATAATCTTGAAATTTTGTTCCTTCAATCCAGATTGAAGGCCAGGGACATGGAGCTGTTTTTGACTGTAAATTTTCACCAGATGGGCAGCATTTTGCATGCACAGATTCTCATGGACATCTGCTGATATTTGGCTTTGGCTGTAGCAGGCCTTATGAAAAGGTAAGTTCAGCTTTTTATCAGATCTTTGTATCGAGTTTCTAACTGAAATTACATTATTACATTAATTAATTTGAAAGTTCATATGTAAAAAATAATTTGTGTGGTTAGAAGATCTAAATATACTGGATTCCTTGGTGTCTGTAAATTGTCTTGCTTATATGATCCTGGCACAGCAGAAAAAAACCAATGTCTTAACATTCCCATGGGAGTAGCTGCCAAGAATGTTCCTGGAATACATATTCATCTTGGAGACAGCTAATTCACCTTCATTGTTCAACCTCAAAAATGCTTCTGTTTCTAATTTCTGCTGGCTTATCTTGCAGTTCTTTAGGCCTTTCCTCACTCAAGCCCAAATTCACTGTAGTTGATTAAATTAAGCAAAAGTAAATTACTGATCCACCGCTGTGGATTTTGAAATACTAGAAAAATGTGAGTAGGGTAGGATAAATGTCTGAATTTATCCTATCCTAAATTATTGAATTTATCAGCCTGCTTCCTTTTTGTTTGGATAAATACACATTTCTTCTTTTTTTCACTTCCCCTCCATTTTTTTCGGGTTGCAATGCTAGTTCCATGTGTGTCATTTGAAAGAATTTATTTTTTCCTTGCTCTGCATTCTCAGCTGAAATTGAAACTTGTTCCCTTCATCTTTGCCATCACTGCTGGAAGCAAACATTCTGACTGGGATCAAATAGTTATGTAACTATTTTCCTTCAGCCTCATGGACTCAGCAGACTTTCAGTTGTAGAAAAAAACTTCAGGTGGATATAGATTAATAAAGAAATCATGATTAGGAAAACTTTACTTTAAGCTGATGTTGAGCTTTAGCCAAAGATTTCCTTGCAAGGGAACTTAAAAGGCTACTCAGGAGTTGGACTTGGTGATCCTTGTGGGTCCCTTCCAACTCTGAATATTCTGTGATTCTGATAATTGTAGGGGAAAAATGCAGAATGAGATAAATATTTTTCAGTGTAAAACAGTACTTTTGTATCAAGTTACTTCAGCTTTTTGTTTTCTCAAAGAATTTTGTTGCCTGCAAAAGCACTATGGAAATTTGCAGTACTGCAAAACCCATCCAGGTTAACTGGAATTACACATAAATCTTCTAATTGGGAACTTGCCCTTTCCTTTAAGTGGATGTTAGAGACTTTAGTGCTTGTTCTGTGTTCTTTAGCATATTCTTTTTTCCAGATTGCTAGCATAAAAATAAAATTTCCTTTCAGATTCCTGATCAGATGTTCTTCCACACTGACTATCGGCCGCTGATCCGAGACTCCAACAACTACGTGCTGGATGAGCAGACTCAGCAGGCCCCTCACCTCATGCCCCCTCCCTTCTTAGTGGATGTGGATGGAAACCCTCATCCAACAAAATATCAAAGATTGGTGCCAGGAAGAGAGAACTGTGCAGATGAACATTTGATTCCTCAGCTTGGATATGTAGCAACAAGTAAGAATATCACTAAAGCTCTACATTCAGAAGGAGGTTATTCACTAGTTCCTAAGAGGACATCAGCAATTAAAAAATACTTTTTTTTCACTTGATATCTTGTATTTATGTTCACTAAAGATGCTGGAAGGTCCTACACTGAATACAATTTAAACAAGCAAAAAAAAATCAGTTGTTCAAACAGATGTTGCAGCTCTTTTCTGTGGGCAGTGATGTTCACAAACCATTTAATTGTACATTCCATAAATGCCTTACTTGGAACGAATAATTGGAATAACTTCATTCGTTTATCTGTTTTACACTTGCAAGGTGATGGAGAAGTTGTTGAGCAGGTGATTGGCCAGCAGACAGTTGACCAGGATGAGCCAGGCTTGGAGCCCAGCATTCTGGATGGGATGATCAGGCAGCTACAGCTGGAACAGGATCAGAGAACTGCAGCTGATCAAGAATCTGCTCCAAGTGGCCCCCAAAACGGGGAGGGAACACCCAGGAGAGGTTAGGACTGCTGATAAATTCTTCAGTAATTTTTCTGTCTCCATTTTTATTGTGCTGTGTGAAATACTGAAACAGGTTTTAACTTCAGTGTAATTTTGGGGACTGAGAGTCCTTTAACATTGTGATACCTGGTTATTTTTATTCATTAAAACACTGCTGCTCCTGTGATTAAGTTACAGAGCCTTTCACTTTAAAAGGAAGAGGTCATTAAAGGTGGTCATTGGTCAAATGCTGGATCTTGGAGGTCTTTTTCAGCCTAAATGACTCTGTGATTCTGATTGTGTGAAAATAGTAGCAGAAATAATAATCTTAAAAGTCCTTTGTATAATCCCTCTTTTTTCTACAAGACACATAATTCACCAGAACTGATGCCTCATAANTTTTTTTTAAATCTTGAAGCAAGAAGCTTCCAGTTCCCTGCAGCGTGGCAGAACCGTTGTGGTTTGTGATTTGTGTGTTTCAGCTTTCAGGAGGCCGAGTTTGGACATCCAGTCCCCGCCCAACATCGGGCTGCGGCGCAGCGGGCAGGTGGAGGGCGTGCGGCAGATGCACCAGAACGCCCCGCGCAGCCAGATGGCCACCGAGAGGGACCTGCAGGCCTGGAGGCGCAGGGTGGTGGTGCCAGAGATCCTCCCCAGCTTGCTCAGGTCTGTCAGCAGCCTGCAGGTGATGCCTGGAGAGGCTGCCTAGGGAAGAGGCTAGACAGAGTTAGAGAATAAAGTAGGTGTTTGTTAAAAGGCCTTCAGAGGATACACCTTGGGTAGTGCAAGGGCCTGGCAGAGGCTACAGCCACCGTGGATGATGGTCACGAGTTTTTCAGACAGATAGAAGTTTGGTCTGTTTGTATATCGGAGGTTAATTGTCCAATTACAGCTTCAGGTAATGAAGTCATATCCCTCTGGTTTGCTTCTCCCCCAATGCACTTTTGTTTATACTTCTCAGGCCCTGAGGCACAGCTGGTGTGACCTTGGTTTCCAGGCCCAGAAGGATTGTTTAGTCTGACCAAAAAGTGAAGAGAACTAACTATCATTCTAGATAGAGTTCAGAGTTACACACTAATAAAGTACAGAATCTGAAAAATCTAAAACCTACAACTTAAGGCAGCACTAGGGACAACACAGCAGCTTGGTTTGTCTAAATTAAGTGCTGTTACACCAGAGGTAGAACGGATGCTGTTGGAATAGTTCAGCGTTGTGGGCAGATGTGCTAAAAGCTCATAATTGTAAGGTCCATTCAATGAGAAGAAAAGGAAGTTGTCCAGTTGAATGATTCTCCCCTATTTCAATATTTTAAGTAATCTCCAGGCCAGCTAGGTCACCTAGATTCTTGCTTTCTCCAAAATAAAAGATACAGGTGGAATTCCTTTCCGTGGAAGAGTTGGGTGAGATTGTGCTCTCTGTGAGACTTTCGGAGGTGATGAGCTCTGACCTCTTGAGCTGCTAAACCAGTTGCTTTCAAAAGTACTATCAGTATTCATCTGTGAAAAGGAGAATTAGTAGCTAAGCATCTCTTTTTAAAGCTACAGCCATAGGTGCTACCACATCTCTGAGGGTTTTAAGAAGCATTCCCAGTGTTGGGAGGTAGAATGATTGCAAATGGAAAAATGTGAATTAAAAATGAGGTTAAAAATGTAGATTATATTTTGACATTTGAAGGAAGACTTTCTTAGCATCCGTATTTTTTGCTCTTACCTGGAAAGGATAGGATGGTTTAGAGTTAATTGAACAACAATAACATCTGAAATTAAAAATGGAATGGAATTGGGTGTGAAAGAAATCCCTTAAAGAGACCAGCATTGTCAGAGCAGGTGTAGAATTAGATTTTCATGGCTTTCTTGTAGGAAACAGGAAGAATATCGGATTGCAAAAGGGGAAGAAGAGAGAGACCTTTATGCAACAGAGAATAAAAAGTCATTTGAGTCACTGGAAAAGGTACGTGGCAGCTTCTGGAAAAGTGAGCACTCTGTGCCCAAGGACAAGTCGTGGTGTAGAAAATGAAAGTGAGGTTTCTGGTATGGTATTCCAAGGACCCTGATGATTCAGCTCCCAATTATTGGTTTGATTTATTTTTATGGATACCTGGAATTCTTTTTGCTTTCAGTCTTGCCTGCTTCTATGTGAGGTATTTGGGAGTAATTTTTAGAGACAGGATGGCTTTCAGGCCGTTCTGGTTTGACTGCAGTTACACAGCTATTGCAAGTCCTGCTAAAGCACTGAGAGCATTCAAGGTCCTATACTTGAGGAATCATAGGTTACATTGCTGTGCCTTGTCATTTTACTTCAGATAATTTTGTGTGTGGGGAAACTTCTTCAGGCTTCCCTCCTTCCAAGTGCTTTTTTCATTACCTGTTCTGTGGGAGAGATTGGCAAGAAGGAAACATTGGTTATTGTGCTGTTTTTTAAGCTTGTTGCCTGATTTGCTGTATCTCAATACAAAATGATTTGACACTAGAATTCTACTGCACCATCCCCTTTACTGAGGGGAGTTGGGGGTTGAAACAAGGTGATCTTTAAGGTCCCTTCCAACCCAAACCATTCTCTGCTTTTATAGGCAGTTAATGTCTTGATTCTGTAAATACATTTATCAAGTGATGTGAATGGAGCTGTCACAGTAGTTTATAAAAATCAATTTCTTAGAACAACTAATAAGTCTTAAGTTTAGAACAGCAAATTTTAAACTTTGGGCTTACATGAAAACTATTTCTTGTGAAAGGGAGTTTTAACTTAACCATGATGTTCTAGTTTTTGCATTCAGCAGTGCTTTTAGCCACCCTTTCCCTCTCATCAAAATTTGGCAGACAAATCTTTTTATTTAACTCCTGTTCTTTCCCCTCTTTATAAATTAGAGTGACTCTGAGTCTTCGTTAATCCAATCGAAGCGCCGACTGCACAGACGGAAATATTCCAACTACAGAACACGGAATAACATTGAGCAGCTGGAGTCTTCTGAGGAGGAGAGGGACAACTGCTTTGGTTTGATAGAGCAGGTGAGTTCTCTCCTGAGTTTGGACTGAGCCTGAGTTGCTCAATAAATGAAATTTTATGTAGATGTGCCTTTTCTCTGTTAAACAAGCAAACCAAAACCCTTGCCCCTTCTTTTTCCAGAGAATGTATTTCTGTAAGCATCATCATTGTTAGCACTTGTCAAACCTGTTGTGTTGCTTTAATAAAGACAGTGTTTCCTGTCAGTTTACAAATGGCTCAACTGCTTTTGCTGAAAATCTTCTAAACCAATTCACAGCCCAAGGCAAAAATCAGATAGACAGTTGGTTGGCTTCAGGTGGCATGTGGAGTTTACGTGTGTTTTAATGTTTTTCTGTGGAAATTTTGAAGGTTCTTGCTAATGTAATTCTTCCACAGGGTGTATTCCTCTGGCCTGGGGTGACACAGGACTTTGTGGGTAGCAGGAGCTTTTTGTTTGTGCCTGATGTGTTATCAGACTGTAAATGGATGATAGAACTGCTTGGACTGCCCTTGTGTC
The DNA here is from genome assembly GCA_013399835.1 of Leptocoma aspasia. Lineage (NCBI taxonomy): Eukaryota > Metazoa > Chordata > Aves > Passeriformes > Nectariniidae > Leptocoma > Leptocoma aspasia. The sequence continues at coordinate 53,491 of VXAX01002246.1, read as the reverse complement.
TTGCCTTGCCCACAAGGAAATAGTTTTAAATTGGGAAAGGGAGAAGTGGAAGGAGCAAAGAAGCTCAGATTTGTTGGAGCAGTCACTTTGTTAAGGAAGAACAGTGAACAAAAGAGAGCATGTTCAGGAGATTAGGAAATCTTGCAGGTGAGATGACGAATGGTATTCCTTGGAAATTCTCTTCTTTGCTTGCCCCTTAATAAAGAATTTCAGTGTGGCTAAAAACAATAAATCACTTAAATTGAATGTAAAGTTCAGTGAGTAATGAACTTTGATATTGTAGTGTTTCATCTGCACAGTGTATGAGCAGGTTTTAGTGAGAGGACTCTTAGCTTTGTTACTCTGAAAATGACAATCAGTTGGACTAATTCAAGACTAATTCAAACACTTAGAGCTACAATTGATATCTCATGGGGTTTGGTTTGTTTCTTTTTTTTGCTTGAGAAAATACGACTTGACACATGAGCCATGCATCATACTGACTCAGTTATGAAAAACACATTTAAAACATTATATTAATGCAAATAGTTGATGAGCAGCAATTGGAAAATCAGTGAAGTCCTGATGTATTTTGGTGTATCTACTATTTCGTGTTGCATTTAAATACATGCATGAGGACTCTAATCAGTACTTGGTCAATCAATTGATACTAAAAGGAGGGGGAAGAAACCCTTCAACTTGCATAACTAATGAAAAAAATCATAGCAGTGACAGAATATCCCCTTGTGTGTGGAGAGAAGATGTGATTGTTTTTCTTGATCTACTCCTTTTGTAATGTAAATTGTTCCCTCTCAGTCAGATTTTATGATGTACTTCACATGGCCTGATTACTTTGATTTCCATTTTAACAACTTTTTACCTGGCTTCTTTTAAATTTGATAATACGGACAACGTGCTTGTAAGTTCAGACCCTTAAAACATCGGTTTGGCTTGAGTTTGTATTTTTAAATTTAGGAAGCTGAAGAAAGTGAGGGCTCTGGTTCATCTGATGAAGAGGAAGAGTGGAGAAGTGACAAGAAAAGCAACAGTAATAGTTCTAGGTAAAGTGAAAAAACACAGCCCATAATGAGATTAACTTGAATTTTGACAAATTTAGAGTTGTATGAAAGCTCTGCTGTGCTTCAGATGTGATCATATGCTAATAATAATCCTACAAATAATAATCATATAAGGTAGAATTCATATACTTCACTGACACATTGTATTGTTATTTACTGTTTCATTTCAACAAAATATTTCTGTTTTTTAATGTAACTCCAACTCCCTCTGCTTTTTTTGTCAGATGGCAAAGAGGGATGAGAGTCTGGAATATTCCTATAGTGTGTTTTGCTCTGGTTTTGGAGGGGTGAAAGATTTCATTTGGGAAAGTTTTTTCCCAATTTTGTTTGGGGAATTTTTTGGGGTTTTTTCCTTGCTCTTAAAAAAAATTTTGAAAAATCTGAATTTTTAGAAGTTTCTGGTTTTATGTAGAAGTGTTATAGTTTAAGTTTTTAATCACTTCATTGTGGTTATTTTAGATATTCTTTTAGAATTCTGTAGTACTAGAAATAAAAACACTCAGAGAGAATGTGGATGTGTAGCTGAGATTTGGGTAAGTGTGAAGAACTTAAGCAGCATTTGGTTTGTGTGTTCCTTAGGGAGGGCTCCTAATTAGTCCAGATTACCATTGCACAACTGTCTTGAATAAAATTCCTGATTTTAGAATTCACCAGACTTCAATTGTTTAAAGAAATGTGCTTTGAATTACTGGATTCTCCCAAAAATTCACGTTAAGCTTCAAGTGAAGTAATGGTTACAGCAGAGCAAAGCAATTTTGAAGTTGCTTTGAACAGCACTTCTGTCTGCTGGTATTTCTGTGAGGGAGGGGAGTGTCGTGGAGCAGTGAGAGCTTGGTTGTGATTGTGCTTCCCTGCCCTGTGTGCACAGTGACTCCTCGAGCAGATATTCCGACTGGATCGCCGACGCCGGGATCAACCTGCAGCCGCCCGTGCGCACCTCGCGCAGGAAAGCGCTCAGGTACTGCAGCTCCTCCGAGGAGGAGGTGTCAGCTGAGAAATCCTCTCCTCCCAAGAGGAGAAGGAGGAAGAGGAGGAAAAAACCTAAACCAAAAAAGCAGGAGGAGGTATGATTTTCGTTTATTTCTACACAGTCTTCAATTCATTTCTCTCTTAGGGGTTAGGAGTTTTTGTTAGAAACTGTTAAAATAATTGTTACTGCCATCAGCCAAGGATCTTGCTGTCACCACACACAAGGTGCATGGAATTGATTTGAGACCATTCCCAATGTGAGGGATCTGCTGATTTGTAGGGAAGAATCTGCATTCCAAGTGCAGGTGCTTTCATTTTCCAATTAAAGAGGATTCTCAAGGTTGATGGTGGTAAAGGGGAAATGTGTTCAGTAAATATCAGTACAGAATATCAGACTTTTCCTATGTTCAGTTCATTTTCCTGTTCATTCAGTTTCCTGTTTTCAGTTCATTTATGAACTGAATCCACACAAGGGCATGGAGTGATAGGACAAGGGGGAAGCCTTTAAACTGAAGGAGGGCAGGGTTAGATTAGATTAGGGTGGAATTCTTGACTCTGAGGGTGGTGAGGCCCTGGGACATGTTGTCCACAGAAGTTGTGGCTGCCCCATCCCTAGAAATGTCCAAGGCCAGGTTGGACACTGGGGCTTGGAGGAGCCTGGCACGGTGGAAGGTGTCCCTGCCAGGCACTGGATGATCTTTGAGGTCTCTTCCAACCCAAACCATTCTCTGTGACTCTATAACTTGTTTAAACTATCTGGTTTTTTGCCTGTTTTGATGCATAGGGGGCACAGTCACTGCATTGATGGTAGCAATTTATACTTAGGTTGAATTTTTAACTTTTTTATCTGTTACAATAGTTACTCTATCTTAAGCTAGTGAATTTTAAAGTTAATTTAAATAATTACCTTAAGGTACAATAAATACTGTTAGTTGTTTTCTCTCATAAAGGAGCAAACAAATTCTTTTTTTAAACCTGGGGTAATTTTGATATATTTGGTCTGTTTTTCTCTCTATCCTTTCACTTTCTTCTAAGCAGAATCAAATAGTTTGTTGCAGCTTGAATAATTTTTAAGTGGGCACTGACACTGTCATCTAAATTATAAAACTTTCTGCTAAGGCCTGCATAATAATGACTTACTCAAATCTCCAGATAGCAAAGGAATGTTTAGCATTAGAATTACAAATACAGCTACAACTCAAGCAAAGCCTTGGAGGAATTCTGCTGATACTTTTGGAAATGCTGTAGATAATAAGCTACGCTGTTGTCTGCCAAATCAAAATGATTTATTTAGCATTCCTGTCTATTATGTCTGATTTTGTGAAGGCTGATGCTGCAGCACAACCAGTGAACTTGGAGCTGTCCTATGACTGGCACCCTCCAGTTTGGATCACAGACACGGCTCTCCGAAGGTCCCCATTTGTCCCTCAGATGGGGGACGAGGTAGGAACATAGATTAAAATCTTCCAATGCTTGTGATTATTGCAATTGCCAAATACAGGAAAACATTCACTGTTTGAGCTTGTTGGGGTGTTTTTTAGGTGATATATTTCCGACAAGGGCACGAAGCTTACATTGAAGCAGTGAGAAGAAATAACATTTATGAACTGAATCCACACAAGGAGCCTTGGAGAAAAGTGGTGCTTAGGGTAGGTCTGCACTGAAGGTTCTGTAACAGAGTCTGTGGATGAAGAGTTTTATTATTCTGTTTGCAAAGCATGGATTTGTGAGGTTACTGGTATTTCCCTATGGGGAAAGTGTGTGCAATTATCAGATTGTCTTCAGAATTTTCTGTGGGAAGCCAAATGAAAGACCTGTGTTAAAATCCTAAGGCTGACAGACTGCCTTCCATTGAAACCTCAAATCTAATTTCAGTATTTTGCATGTGGGTACAGTTGGTTAATTCATGTTAAACTAACAGTTCTGTGCATGGTCCCTAAGATAAAACAGCTGAAGCTGTTTGTTCTTACCTGTAGGATCAGGAATTGGTAAAAATTGTTGGAATTAGATACGAAGTTGGTCCTCCCACGTTGTGTTGCCTCAAGCTTGCCTTTATAGATCACGCCACTGGGAAACACACAGACAAATCATTTTCCATCAGGTACGTGCAGTTTGAGTTTCCTGAAAAGTGTTTAAGAACATGTTTCCCTTCTTCCTAAAGCCCTCAGGCACACGTGAGTGATGATTTTTTTATCCAGATACCACGACATGCCAGATGTTATCGACTTCCTTATCTTACGTCAGTTCTACGACGAAGCCCGGCAGAGGAATTGGCAGGCCTGTAAGTGTTTGAGTGTTGGACTGAACAGTTTGAAATCACAAATGTGTCCTTGGCTAATTGCTGCGTGTGCTGTTTGTAGGGTCAGAGGGTTCTCTGGTAGGCAAGAGTCAGAAATTTGAACCTGGGAGGGACTGCAGTAGATGTAAATACAGTCACCAAAAGACATATCCAGACTGTTCTGTTCCCTTTTTTATTTTAAAGCTAAATAACAGACTTACATGTCAGTGAGTCTAGAATTTTAATTATGGAGAAAAATCAAGCAGTACATTTATCAGAAGTTTTTGTGATTGCCTGTGGCAGCCACAGAGTTAATTCCTTCTCTCAGCAGAATATCTGTGTTTGCTGCAGCCGACAGGTTCCGCTCCATTATTGATGATGCCTGGTGGTTTGGGACAGTGCTGGGTCAGGAGCCTTATCAGCCTCAGTATCCAGACAGTCACTTCCAGTGTTACAGTGTCAAGTGAGTACACAAAGATTTTATTTCCAATGTTATTAGAGTGGCTTAGCTCTCACACAACTGCCTCGTTGCTATGAGAATGTATAAATTGTTCACTTAAATTATTTTACTCCTGGTATTATGACTTAATGGTTTTAAGTTGCTGCTGTAGCACAGTGTGGCTGTGTAATAACTTGTGGCAACTTATTAATGAGCAGTAATATGATAAAAAGCAGTTGTTGACCTCTTCACATTTCCTGTACTGAGTAATTCTGAGTCCCTTCCACAAAGCAAGCAGTGCAGTTTTCTGTGAACATTAATTATTGGTCTGCACTGATAATTGCTTGGGGATGCTGAATCTCCTCTGTGGTTGCTGCCATCAAGGTCCTTATGCCTCAAGTCCTCACACTTTGTCTTTCACATTGTGCACCCTTTTTCATATCAACAAAGAGGCCTTCACACAAAGGAGGGGAATGGTAAACAAAGATATCTCTGGACTTCAGTGTTCAGACTGAGGATATTGACCTTGTCCTGCCCTGTCCAAGCTGTCTGGAATAGAATCATAGCATGGTTTGGGTTGGAAGGGGCCATAAAGATAATTTTGTTCCAACCCCTTGCCATGGGCAGCGACACCTTCCACTATCCCAGGTTACTCAGAGCTCCAAACAACCTGACCTTGGACGCTTCAGGGATGAGGTAGCCACAACTTCTTTGGGCAGCTTGTGTCAGGGCCTGACCACCCTCAGAGTCAATAATTCCTTCCCAGTATCTAATCTAACCCTTCCCTCCTACAGCTTAAGGCCATTCCCCCTTGTCCTTCACTCCATGCCCTTGTGAAGGTCCCTGTCCAGCCTTCTTGTCACCTCCTTTAGGCACTGAAAGGATAATTCTGAGATTTTGATTGGTTTGGTTTCCCCCAGCAAGGGAGGACTGTAAGGAGAATAAACAGTGAATATTCAATATTCCTACTTTCATTATGCCCAGAGATAGTTCCCATGTCTAATACAGTGCATTTAATAATCACAGTTTCATTGTTGGAAAGCAATTTTTAATTGCTTTTTCACTCAAAGGCTTTGAACCTGTTGCTCACCACAAAGAAGGGAAATTTTATAGCTAACAGACAATCCAGTGAGACTGCCGAGATTGTGTTACACATTTTGGTTCCTTATCTCATCTACTTGTCTTATCTCTCAATGATTTTCCTTGGTGGGAAGTGGAAGGAACTCCCAGATTGAAGTTCTTGGCTGTTACCTTCCCTTCCATATTCCATCCATTCCATGTGTTCTGTTGTGTACCACAGATGTTCCTTAGGAGCAAGGTCAGGTGGGCTTTGGATTTTTCTTGGCCAGTTCCAAATCAAGTTCCCACTTGTGAACAAAAGCCTGGTGCCAATTTCCTGGGCTCCTTTCTCCTGTAAGACCTAAAGGATATTTCAGTGTTTTAATGCATCAGCCTTTAACAGAAAAGTCTGGAGCTGCTTTATACAATGTATTTTGTCATTAGCTACAAATAGCTTTAATTTAAATGTGCTTATAGTTGAGATTTAAATGTGCTTGGAGTAAACACTTCTGAGTCAAGGTAACTTTAAATTATTATTGTGTTTTTTTACTTGGTGAATCAGATGGGACAATGGTGAAATTGAAAAGCTGAGCCCGTGGGACATGGAACCAGTCCCTGATAATGGTAGGTGGAAACCCTTTAATAAAACAGCTTGATGTGCTTCTCCCTCTTTCCAGTTCCTTTGTTTCATGCAGGTACTGGACCTGGGGTGATTCCTGTCTTAAAGACAGTCTTGATTCAGATTTAGTGAAATAATTTGAATATACCTATATTTTCTCCTTTTGCATCTTCAGAGCAATTTTGAAAAAAATACTTTAAATGTGTAGCTCTGGCTTAGGGAACAAAACCTGCTACTTCCAAATGGCAGGTTTCAAAAAACATCTCAAGTTTCAAACTTTGAAATTTATTGAAAGTTTCAAACTATGAAATCTATTGTAGTATACAAGGAGGTGCAAGAAGAATATAAATAAAATAATTTCCAGTCAGCAAATCCTTACTGCACATAGCTTAAAATCAACAATTTATAAAGTTTGCTGGTCAAATCCAAATTATTTGTAAATAAAAGAGTGGCATTTGGGTTTGTCTATTTCACTTTCCCAGTACTTGTCAGTACCAGCTGGGAGGGGGGAGGAAAGTTTGGGAGATACTGAGGAAGTAATTATTGAATAAGCTGTCAAAAGATAATAAACTTAATTCAAAACTGCAGAAAAACAGAATTTAAAACATTTTGCTGTTTGTATCCATTTTTTGTAATTCCCTTCCCACAGCCTTAGCATTAGACTGTACTTCAAGGCAAGGATTTTTTTGTCAGTTGCAAGCATACAATTATTTAGTAACTGTGAGTGCTCAAAAATTTATCTTCTTCTCACTCCTTCCCCAATTTGCTCTCTTTAGTTGATCAGCCTGAAGAATTAGGAGCGAGTGTCTCTGTGACTTTGGAAGAGGTGGAGAAGCTCCTGTACAAACCCCAGGAGGGGGAGTGGGGGATGAAGTCCCGTGATGAGGCCTGTGAACGGATTATCCGTGGCATTGATCAGCTCATGACTCTTGGTGAGTCTGGGCTGAGCTTCAGGTGGTTTGCTCCTGATGTTACATTTATAAACAGAGCCTGGAGTATCCATGGCATCCTTTAAAAATTCCCTGTGATAAAGTACTTTAATGAGCAGGTGTTTTTCTGTGCAGTTCTTCGTGTTTGTATGGAGATATCTATGATTTTACACATCATTGGTTTTATAACACCCAGCTCACTTGCCATGGACCTGCAGGCTTTGGAAGAGAATCCCAGAATGGCTTGGGACCTGAAAGCCAGTCCAGTTCCTGCCATGAGCAGGAACACCTTCCACTGTCCCAGGCTGCTCCATGCTCCTGGCCCTGGACACTGCCAGGGATCCAGAGGCAGCCACAGCTGCCCTGGACACCCTGTGCCAGGGCCTGCCCACCCTCCCAGGGAGCAATTCCTAATTCCCAATATCCCATCTAACCCTGCCTCTGGCAGTTTGAAGCCATTCCCTGTGTCCTGTCCCTGCATTCCTTGGAAATTGTGTCTCTCTGTCTTTCCTGTCAGCTCCTTCATGCACTGGAAGGCCAAAAATGAGGCCAAGCAGTTAAACTTTGGTGTTGTTGCTGTTTTTAACCAGACATCTCAGCAGCCTTTGCTGGCCCAGTGGACCTGTGCACGTACCCCAAGTACTGCACGGTGATCGCCTACCCCACCGACCTCAACACCATCCGCACCCGCCTGGCCAACAGGTTCTACAGGTCAGTGCTGCCAGGGAAGCTCCTCTGGGGCCTCTGCACAATCACAACAAACCCTGGCATGCTTGCTTTGGGAAATTCACTGTTTGAAATCACCAAATACTATAAAACTCCCTGAAGTTACTTCAGTGCTGATGGCAATTCAGATTTTGAAGTGCTGTCCTTCTGTTGTGACTTTGAACGTGAAGAAGGTTAAGCTCTTGCTATTTTCAGAAATGAGCTTAAACGCAAGAGGTGAGGTGTTAAATATTAACAGCAGCATTTTAAATGATAAAAACTTGCAGAAGAGAAAGAAGGAAGAGTGTAAAATGGCAAAGCTCTGATTTGCTGGATGTGCTGGTAGCCATAGCTTGAAAATAAATTTAAGTATATTCTTTATTTGGACCTGCATTCAATGTGTTTGTAAATACAGTGAAGGGACATTAATAGTGAGTTTCCTCCTGTACAAGATGGAAAAAAATGTCTTGGGAAATAATTGGAAATTCTGTAGGTGAAGAACTGCAGACTTGGGGTATCTCTGCTTTACAGGTATAAGGAATTGGGAAAATGAGTTGTAAAAATGAAATTACAGGTTTGTGGCAGCTCATTTCTATCAAGTTATAATTTCAATTTCTAGCAGTTTCTCAAATCTAATTTTACAGGGGGCACTGTTTTCACTGGTCAGTTGGCCTCAAAGCAAGGTCTCCAAGGGGAGACAGAAAGGGGCATCATAACTGGGATGTCTTTAAAAATGCAATTGGACAAAGTTCTTGTCACTCCTTTTTAGTTGCTTGTGCTTTGTATTTATTAATTAAAAGTTCCTCAGATATGACTCAACTCGTGTTCAATTTCTCAAGGCTTTGTAACAAGCAGCTGCTGCTATTTCCAGAAGAAATGTGATAATTTAGAGTAATGATTAAATTATACTCTTCCCCCTCCTTTTGAATAAGTCAAGTGTAAGCTTTTTAAAATGCTTGTGTTTTTAAAGCATTTTAATCCACAGTCCTTGGGATGATTTCAGTGATATTTTATGATTTAGGGATAACAAATGCTAATGGTTACTTGGCCAGCTGAATTAACAGGGTTTATATCACAAACTGTCTAGGGATGAATTATCAGTAATGAGTTGGGAAATGAGTGATGAAAGATGTGCATTGTTGGTTTTGCTTCCTTGGGTTTTCCATGTGGAGGAAAAATTTGAGACTGCCCTAAAGGGTCATAAAACAGAGGACATCTCAATCAGATACGGACAGAAAATTACAGAGATACAATTTTTGCTGGTTTTAAGCTTTTCTTTAGTATTAAAGGTGTAATATTTTCTAATTTGAAGGAGAATTTCAGCATTGGTTTGGGAAGTCAGATACATTGAAAGCAATGCCAGAACCTTCAATGAGCCTGGGAGTGCTATTGCCAGAGCTGCAAAAAAAATCACCACCCAGCTCCTAAAGTTTATCAAGTAAGTGACATTTTAATGTAAATGTTTGACTCCTCGTGCTTTTGAACAGTGGAGAGTAAAAACATCTCAAGCTCCCTTTGTGGTGAGCCCTGCTTTGACTCTTTCAGTTCCCTGGAAGAACAGATGTATAATTCTGAGTGTTACCTTAAATACTGAAATGTTTAGCTTAGAGGCATTTTACCTTTTTCCCTGGTATTACAGTCCCAAAATGTCACTTGAGATTGAGTATGTTAAGTAGCTCAGCCTGTAAAAAGTAACTTGTGTGCTGTCCTGTGTAGAAGTTCCTGTTGTAGCTTGTCTGACTTAATTGAAAGGTTAAAATAAATGGAGAGGTTTATTTTGAAATGAGTGTGTGCAGCCTTCCTGCAGCTGGGCAGGCCCCTTTCAAACCCCTAATCCTGATTCTTTTATTCCATTTAATACTCAGTTACTGTCTTCCCTTTTATATGGAGCACTTGGTTGTGGCTGAGTTTAATTTAGGAAACAACAGCTCTGCTTTTGCTATTCCAGTAACAAGAGATTTAATTGCATTGCAGTGACCAGGACTGTACAAATATTTTTGAATTATGTACAACAACAGATGATGAACAAGATTGTCATGATGCTGATCTGGTAAGTTGGGGTTTTTTGTGGAAAATTCAAATATCAGCAACCATCAAATATTGTTGGTTAAATTGCTGAGTTATTTACATAGCTAATACAAACATGGACTATATTAGGAATTTTTATGAATGTTTTATGCCATTTATTATCAGTGAATTGCATTACTGGTAATATTTAGTCACTGAACTTCAAAGCTGTTGAGTAACTTCTAATTGCAATTTCTGATGGTGGTTTTTCCTTTTCTCAAACCGCTGAAGATTCCAGACTCTTGTCTTTATCTAGGATATTGCTTTCCAAGTCTCCCAGATGCTGTGTTGTATTTTTTTTGTGCTCATCTTTTGTCTTACTGAAAGAATTAAGAAGAAAATTTAAGTTTACCACAGTCTCAAATCTAGCGACACTTTTAGCCTCCATCACCTGTTTTTTCCTACATCACTTTTAAGATAATTGATTTTATTTTGTGCAGGATGATGAAAAATGTGTTCCAAGAACATCATACAGAAGAAGAAAAGTGAGTTGGCCATTCTTTATCTTATAACCCAAATCAGGTTGAATTTTTTCTTGCTGTATTCCAGTAATGTTTTTCCTAACTCTTTTTTTTCCCTCAAGGGACGGGGCTTAAAAAAAGGGAAAAACCTGAAAAATGGCTATGATGAAAACTGTTGGAAGAAGCAGTGCATGGAACTGGTGAATTTAATTTTCCAGTGTGAGGACTCTGAACCTTTCAGGCAGCCAGTTGATTTGGATCAATATCCTGTAAGTTGTACTTGATAAACTTAATAGTCTTTTTTCTTGCTGTCTTACTGTGCCTCGTAAGGGAATTATTTTAGAAAAATCTGTATTTTCTTAATTCAAACAAGTTTCTTGAAGGTCTAAAATCTGTTTACTAAGCCTGAGCTATAAATTGGATTTTTTTCCCTCTCTTTTAGCTCTAATTCATGGTAATCTTACCATGAGATCTGCAATCTCCTTGTTTCTCGAAAAACCCAACAAACTTAATTTAAAGGAAAAAACGTCTTTACAGCACATGACTTCACCTGGTGACTCCACATTTTGAGTCTCACTTCAGGTTTTAAAAACATCTTGAGGTTATCTAAAAAAACATGAATAGGAGAGAAAGGAAGATTAGGTGTTTTGATGGGGTTTGATTTGGGTTTTTTTGTGTGGTCATTGTGTTTGGGGCTTTTTTGGCTGGTTTTTTTAATACCAGATCTGTTGTTTCTCACAGTAAAATTCATGGGATAATGAAAAGGAGATTTTAAACCAACCTGTCTCAGCAAAAGTGTTGCTTTCTGCTGTGGTGCTTCTCTTCTCCCTGCTGCTGAAGATAATTTGTGTTAATTTTAGCTACTCCTAAATAACAGAAATAAAGTTCAAATATGTTTTTTTTCCTTTATACTTTCACAGAAATCTTTTTTTCATATGTTTTTTATAGGATTACAGACATATTATAGACACTCCAATGGATTTTGGTACAGTGAAGGAAACTCTGGAAGCTGGGAATTATGACACTCCAATGGAACTGTGCAAAGATATCAGACTGATATTTAGTAATGCAAAATCTTATACTCCAAACAAAAAATCAAAGGTAGATGTTACTATTCTGGGATTTGTGGATGTCTCAATGAAATTAAATCTTATTTTGCAATTTGTTTATCAGTACTTTTGATAAAGCTGCTGGTTGGGTAGATAGTGGGGAGAAAGAGGACAAAAGTATTTAATATGTTCATTTCCTGTTTATTTGGGGTTACACAGGACTGCCTGTGCTTTTCCTATTGCTTTTCTTTGCAGTTTTTAATATTACAAATACTAGTCTTGGATCAAAGGCTCTGTTTTTCATAGAAACCACTTCCTTACCTAGATTTACAGTATGACCTTGAGATTGTCAGCACTGTTTGAAGAGAAAATCCGAAGAATTGTTTCAGATTTCAAAAATGGGCAGAAACAGAACGAAAAGCTACGGAGAAACCAGAGGTACACGAGGAGATTTAATAATCAAAGTTCCGTGCAGCAGCCCACCAAAATGCTCAGGTAATCAGATTATGGAGGTATAAAGATACACCTCAGCTGACTGATATTCATTTGACTCTCACATCTAGTCTGTGAAGAGGGGAACAATTGGTTTTTTAAATGGTTTGTAACCCCAGTGAGACTTTTTATCATTTTCATGCAGTAGAAAAGTATGTTAAAAAAAAAGGGGCTTTTTTGTAGTATAAAACTGAGAAGTACAAGGAGACAGAAGAGTAGAAAAGGTTGGGGTTTTCTTTAATACTTGAATCAGAAAATCAATATTTAACTAAAATAATGAGGAACGAAACAAAGATTTACTTGCTGGATATATTACAAAGATGAAAATCTGCATAAATTAGGTATTTTCTTTCATACAGAATTAAGTCAGTCCTATGGAATTTCTAGAAATTGTCACTTGCTGTAGCATTCAGTTGGGAGCCAGATTTGCCTTTTCTCTTTTGAAGGCAAACAAGCTTTTGACATAATTGCTGTTTGACATGATTAACTGCTGTTCTTAATTTGCATGTGGGACAAAGTGGGGACAAAATGCAAAAGCTAAATGTGGTAAATTACTGAAACTGAGCTTTTTCCTTTCTGCTGCTGTCCAGTCTTCCCTCTCTGGCAGAGAAAGGGCAGGAGTAAGAATTTTAATTTAAAAAATGTAATTTCAGGGGATTACTTTCATATTTGAAAATAACCACACACCAGGTTAGGCAGAAATTGTCTTTTGAATCTCATTTGTGCTCATATCTGGAGAATTGTGACTGTTGAGTGGGGCACAGCAGAAGTGAGGTTTGGGATAACAGAAATTATTACACCTTGTGCAGCTGGATGAATGTCTGAAAACCTGCAGTGTAAGGAAAAAACTGACAAAACAGTTCTGTAGGTGAAAATAATGGACTGAGCAGCATGGCAGGTAGCACTCAGGCATGTGGAGGTAAGGAAGGATCAAATTAGTGAGGTTTTCTTTATTTTAAACAGTGAACTGTAAGGTTCCACCTTCTGTGTGTGTTGGGAACTCAGTTTATTTGGAATAATGTTTGCCTGGATAGCATTTAGTTGGAGGCTCATGTGCAGTTAACCAGAGGCTGGAATCCAGCAGGAATTGAGGCTGCTGCCGCAGTGAAAATGAAAGAACAGGAATTGTCTGGAGGACATCCACCATTAAATTGTGTTTCTCAGAGCAGAGAAAGATTGTCTCCTCTTGTTTGACCTCACTAGGAGTGCAGACTGTTATTTCATGAAAGTACTTCATGTTTATCCTTGCCAGAGTTAAAACTGTCCCACACCACATTAGCTCTTCAAATACCCTCCCAGAAATACAAAACCGAATAAAATGCTGTTAAAATACGTAATTGCCTTCTCTCTCCTGGTTTTACAACCTTTGTTGCTTTTACTACTTTCACTAGAAATGTGAAGCAGAAACCATTGAAGTCTCAGGCCAAACTTGAATCTGAGCAGGAAGATTCTTTTCCTCAGCCTACCTCAAGCAGAGCCACCTGTGTCACAAGCCATAAACCCAACGCTGGCTCCTACAACCAGAGTTCCTCGGGGGAATCCTCGGATTCTGCCTGCCTGGCACCCTTTGAGAGGAATGGCAAGGCCAGATCCACACCCCTGACTAATTGTTCTGCTTTATCATCAGGTCAGCATTTAGGATTGCTGCAATTTGCATTCTGAGTTGTTAAATGAGCTTCGCGTTTTTAACGCGGGGTTTTTGTACACAAGGTTTAGGGGTTGTGTGATGCACAGTTTTGTGTGTTTCACTGGATTTTGGATACTTACATCATTTACAGTGATTGTTATAAAAATATTTGTGTACTTTATATAATTTCTTGCTTTGAAGTCATACAGAATACAGTGAATTTACTTTTTTTTAATTAAGAAATCTGTCAACAGGAAATCATAGAGTATTTGATAATTGATACTACATAAAATACAGGTTATATGCCCAAATATGTTATATAAAACTTGTTATCCATAATTAGCAAATGACAGAAGTTCCCTGAGACTTTAAAGCTTTCCTATCTTTTCCCCTACACCTCACTTTGACAAAAATTCAGCTTACTTCAAAGAATAAGAATTCAAGTTCTGGTAAAATCTGTTAGAAAATGTTCTGTGTTTTGGGGGTTTTTTTAAACATGCTTTTCACTTAAATCTGGTGTTTGAAAAGAGCTGGTTTATTTCAATTGAAACTTAATAAATACAGGTTAAAGAAGCTTCCTGTCACTGAACACTGTATGAATATGGGTTTTGTTGAGGTATCAGTTTGATCTCTGTAAGACATTCAGGCATGAGAATGCATTTTAATGCTGTTTACTGAGCCTGAGCTGTAAACTTGATTTTTTCCCTCTCTTTTAGCTGTTCATGGTCATCTTACTACCCCCTCAGTCTCTTTTTTTCTCTAAAAACCCAACAAACTTAATTTGAAGGAGAAAAATGTCTTTAGAGCACATAACTTCTCCTGGTGACTCCACATTTTGAATCTCACTTCAGGTTTTAAAAACACCTTGAGGTTCTCTAAAAAAACAATGTGATAATGTCAGAAAATTCTGACGATTCCAGGTTCAACCAAATGTAACTCTTAACTGGAAGCTGTTTAGAATTCCAACTGCCAATTGCCTTTTTTCTTTTTAACAGAGAGTGAAATAGAAGGTTCTGGAGTTTCTTCATCTACTTCATCCTCATCCTCCTCAAGCAGCTCAGAAGACAGCAAAGGCTGTTCTGGGGCTCCTGTGTCCTCCCCTCCCCTGCACAACGGGGTCTGCAGGAGGAACAGCAACCGCAGGCTGACCCGGAACCGAGCTGCTCAGAGGAAACAGACAGGTGGGGGCCAGGAGTCTCTTGTGGACAGCAAGAAAAGCCCAAATTTTTATATTTATATATTTATTAAAAAAAATAACTGAGTGGAGTTAGTATTTTTTTAAATCGTTATATGTGTAAGATACTCATTTTTTTCTTGGTGCTAATTTTGAAGCTCTCTTACCACTCTCTGCAATCCCTGAAAGGTGGGGTTGGGCTCTTTCTCCAGGCAGCACTGACACAACCAGAGCACACAGCCTCGAGCTGCTCCAAGGGAAATCCAGGCTGGATGTCAGGAAGAAGTTTTTCACAGGAAGAGTGATAAAGTTCTGGAATGTTCTGCCCGGGGAGGTGCTGGAGTCACCATCCCTGGGTGTGTTTAACCAAAGCCTGGATGTGGCACTGGGTGCCAGGGTTTGGTTGAGCTGTTGGGGCTGGGTTGGACTTGATGATCTTAAAGGTCTCTTCCAACCCAGTGACTCTGGGATTCTGTGAAATACTACACAGCTTTTAAAAAGATTTTTTCCTGACTAAGGGAAGAGGGCACAAACCAAGAGCCTGATGAGAGGGAATGACTTGCAACGTATCGTAAGGAAAAAAGCAGCAATTTATAAAGAAGTTCTAATTGTCTGAATCTGAACTTTATGACTGCAAGGGCACCTGACTGTCACTAGGAATATATTTCATGCGTGTCTGTGGGTTGAACCTGTCCCAGTTTTGACAAGACTTCAAGGCTGCTATTTCATATTTAAGATGTTAATCCCTGCTTTCCTTTACAGGAACACTTCTTCAGGAGAACGGCAATACGAGGAAAACAGTCAGGAAAAAGTTATATGGCAGTGACTCTGAAAACACTTCAGCGGTGACATCCGAGTCCCTTGGGAACAGCAAGGGCAGGCACAGGAAAACCCCACGCAGGAGTGCTGCTGTGGCTGCCAACAAGCTGAGGCTGATGAGTGACGTGGAGGAAGAGGTGTCGAGCTCGGAAAGCATCGGGATCTGCAGGAACAGGAAACTCCCGCACCGCAACGCCTCGGCCGCCGCCAGGAGAATGCTGCTGGAGGGATCCGAGGATGAGGCAGGCCTCAAGTCTGAGAGTGACAAAGAAATAGAAGAGCAGCTCACCAAGAGGAAAACTCTTTCTCAGGCTGGCTGCTCTGCTCCACGAAGGAAATTTGTCAGTGAATCTGAGAATGGAAGCTCCGATTCTGAGCCCGACGCGCAGAGCAAGCAGAAGAGCTGGCAGAGCAATGGGCACAAACCGCTCCGGGGTCCCGTCTGCTCTTTGTCCCTCAGAGTGAAAAGTCCCCCCTTAGACTTCTCAGAGGAGGACTCCAAAAGCCATAATTCCGAGGATGGGAGCAGCCAGAAGGTTTCTGACCAGTCAGCACCCGCACATCACAAGCCTGCAGTGAGCAATTCTGAGGATGAGGCGGACTCTGAGTCGGACAGGTGGAATGGCAGGAAAGCCTCTGGGCTGCAGCTGTCTCCTCCTTTAAAAAAAGCAAAAGTCTTGAGTGATTTAGAGGACACAGCAGAATCTGAAGCAGAAGGCAGAGAGGAGGAGAAGAGTTTTGTGTGGGAGAGCTTGGTGCCCACTAGGATTGTGAGGAGTTCCAAATCTGGAGGTGCCTCCAGCTTCCATCGCTCTTCTGATTCGGACTCAGAGAGTGATTCCAATAACAGCAATTACTGTGAAACTTCTGCAAAAGCAAAGATGAGGAAGAGGAAAGGAAAAACAAAAATCATTAGAAAAGGTAACATTTTTGAAGTTAATTTCTCTGAGTAGATGACAATCTCCAAGAGAGCAGAGTGTTCTCTCTCTTTGTCCAGCTCCTTGTTTTGAGGATTTCAGTAACCAAAACCCTCTGGTTTGCAGTTCTGTTAGCTTGCCTTAATTTCCTGTTGAGGTTTGCTGTGCTACAGCATATTTACAACTGTTATTTTCAGTTTGAAGTAACTTTATTGATAGTTTTTCAGTATTAATTTGATGGAAAGGTGTTTAAATTCTCACATCCATGGTGTGCACCAGAACCTGAAACTTGAGTTGACTTGGAGATTTTACTCTGTCAGTGATATGTAGAGTCCTTAACACAGGCACTTGGCAGAAGTAAGATTTATATTCCACTTGTTTCAGAAAGTTAAATTCTTTTATTTTTGGGTTTTACTCTGTAATTTTATCTGTCACTCAGGTCTTTGTGTGCTGGCTGATGATGATTTAGAGAATTGGTTTGGTTTGGGGTTTTATTTTTTAAGCTTATGAGAATGATACTGATGTTTATTAAACCAGGTCATGTACATTGTGCCTTCATCTAATCAGGGAATTGGTCCTGATTTGGAATTTGAAAGACTATTCAGAGGTTGGTGTTTGGTGCAATCTGTCCAATCCTGTCAGTGTGCTTTAAGAATCTTAAGAAAATTATTGTCTGTTAAGATGGCTCTGTCTTGACAGTTTTCCACAAGGAATATTTACTTATTTTGTCCCAGGATCTTATATTTAATACATATTTGGGTCATACTTGTAGAGTTCCTGTTTTTCAAATAAGTATGTTTTTTATATATATGTAAAACTATAACTATATATATGTGTATATACACACTGCTCAATTAGCCAGCTAAACAGTTTATGTGGAAGCTTTGCTTTGGTTATTTTTTAAATATATATAACATAAATAGCATAACATCTATTTTGATATATAGGGGCATTCTTGTAGAGTTCCTATTTTTCAAATAAATATGTTTTTATATTTATNATTAGCCTGCTAAACAGTTTATGTGGAAGCTTTGCTTTGGTTATTTTTTAAATATATATAATATAAATAACATACCATATATTTTGATATGTAAAACAGTCTATATGTAGTTCTGTAATGTAGATTGTTATATATAATACATGTTATAGATATGTAGTGTTTAACATGGGATTTTATATATCAGAAAAGATTGAAAGCAGAGTTTTCAGATAAATTGTGCCAGTACCTTGTGGGCTGTAGTGCCCCCTGCAGCTGAGCTGGTTGGAGCTCAGGCTGGATTTTCCTGCCCAATATTCCAGGCTTGGAGTTTGGCCTGAACCCCAGGACACCCTGATGAACCAGACTTCCACATCTTTATGTCTTTTAAAAGCTCTTCCACTTCCTGGGGGTACTTGGTTTAATTCTCCCTCCTTCGGTCTCTGCCACCTGGTTGTAGCTTTGCAGCTTTTAATTCTGGATGTTCAGTGGGGAATTTCAATGCATTTTATTATAGATCTGTTCCAAATTTAAGATCTTTTATACAAAGTATAATTTTAATATTCTGGCAGTGTTACAGAAAGGCTGGAGTTTTTTATTCTTTAGCCTTCTGTTCCATCTACTTAATAATATTGGAGGACATTGTAGAATATAAGATCTAACTCTTCTTTTTAGTCTGTGGATTAATTCACCTTTTATACAGCATTTTGCAGTGTGCAGCAGAAATGTGTTGTGCTTTGGCTATAAAATCACACAATACAACTACTACAAGTAGTAATATTCATGTATCACTTCTGGAAACCCTTAGCAAAGAAAGGAAATTAATTATCCTTTGAAAATGTAAAAATAGGAATATATTGGAATAGTACATAAAAGGATCTACACTTAAATAAGGACCAGGTCTGGTATATGAAGAGATGGTTAATGTTGGTGCTCAAGCTGGACATTGGAATTTATGTCTCATCATTTTTCCCTCTTTGTTTATTTTTTTTAAATTTACTTCAAGAACTTCGGAATTTTTTTTATTCATGTGTATGAATTGTTTTATTTAGAATGGAAACACTGATCTTCATAGTATGCAATTTACACATTGAATATTTGTTTTAAAACACAACATAAGCAAGTGCTGTATTAATTTAGAAAACACACTGAATGGGAGATCCACTGTTAGCAGCAATCTAGTGTTAAAGTCACTAAGGAGCTGAAGGGTTTCAGTGTTCTCCACCTGAAACCATCTAAAATTGTGAAATTTACATCCACATGAAATACTATAGTTACTTTTTCAGGATAAAAAGGTCTAAAATGTGTAATTAATGTTGCAAGTTTTATTCTAGTAAGAAAAACACATTTTTATTGATACAAGTATTAATAATATGACAGCATTTGTTTACTAAGTGAGGGAATTTGTAATTTCTGAGCTAATTAACAGAGTGATGCTAAAGAAAGCTCTTTAAGAGACCATGAAAATGTTTGAAAGCGACAAGCTCAAGCGTTAAAAGTACAAAATAAAATCCAATATTTGCATATTTCATTAAAAGTGGCAGCGTTTGGGCATAACAAACCAATAATTTCAGGAATGCAAGCCATTAAAAAGAACTTTCCCACCTTCCTTTTGTAGAGCAAGCATCGGAGGAGGCCGGGCAGAGTGCCAAAGTGCTGCGGAGCAGGACGTGCATCATCAACTACAAGAAGCACATCAGGGTGTCCAGCGTGGGGGAGAAGAAGAACCCCCGCAGGTGTGCCACGCTGGCAGCCAGCAAGATCAAGATAATGAGCGATGCAAAGGAGGAATTGTCCAGCTCAGAAAGTGTTTACCCAGTCAGGAAAAACCGCAAGCAGCTCCAGGGCAGCGTGTCCTCGGCCTGCAGGAAGAAGCTGTTCAACAGCTCAGGGGTGGAGGCTTGTTCCAGGTCTGAAAATGAGAGCGAGCAGGTTTCTGGCAGGAAAAAACCTTCCTGCCCCGAGTCTTCTGTTTCTAAAAGGAAATATATTATCGAGTCTGAGAATGAAAGGACTGACTCGGAGACAGAGACTCAGAAGCAGAGCGATAACCACACGCAGCCGCTCAAACCCCTCTGTGCTGCAGCTCTGAACAATTTCGACTACGACTCCTCGGAGGAGAATTCCACAAACCACAGGGTAGAAAATGGAGGAAACTGGGGATTTTCTAGGCAGGCAGCTTCAGCCCACAACCATTGTACGAGTAACTCTGAAGAGGACGTAGAGTCTGACTTAGCTAAACTTGAAACTAAAAATACCAGAGCAGCAGCAAATAAAAAACCCAGAGCTTCTTTCAAGAGATTAAAACCCGTGGACGACTTCAAGGAAACAACAGAATCCGAAACGGGGGGGAAGAGGGAGGAGAAAAGCTCTGTCTGCGAGGATGAGGAAACACCTGGGACTGCAGGAAGCTCCAAAGCCAACTTCACCTGCTTCTCCTCGGGCTCGGGAACCGACAGCACCGTCTGCAGCGACGCCACGGAAAGCAGGAAGCGCAAGAGGAGATCGAAAGGCGGCAGGAAAGAAACCCCGAACCACGAGTCGGCCAAGCCTTGCAGGCGGCCGCAGCGCAGGAAACGGCGGAAAGGCAGCCAGGAGCAGGACTCGGAGGAGCTGGAGTTCGGGCGGTGCCGGCGGGCGCGGCGGCGCTCCAAGATCCGCACGCGCAACGGCGGCCGGCGCACCGTGCGCTACCACGACGGCGACGACGACGACGACAGAGCCCTCGAGGAGGCCGGCTGTGAAACGTAACCTTAACAAAAAAGGAAAGCCAGCCCATCTCTTTTTTTTTCCCCTCTTTTTGGTTTTTTTGTTTGTTTGTTTGTTTTTTTGGTTTTTATTTTGTTTTTTTAATGGTAATAGCACTAGAACTCCTGATGGGTGCTGGCTCTTCTTTGTCCTACATTTCAGGGAATATATTTATATTTTTCTATGAAAAAGTTATGAATGTGATTAGATGATGACTTTCTCCTTTTTCATATTTTGACTTGCACTTGCCTGCCCATGTAGCAGCATTTAGCACAGATGCCAAAATGTGCCTCATTATAGGGGCAATTTTTTGTCTTTACTGGTATTTTATTACATATAAACAAGAGTTAAAAAATGTTAAAACACTGCAAACAGGTTAATAGCAGTATGTTGAGTATTATTGTTATGGGTGCTGCAATGAAATACTACCTAGGTCATGCAACATTCAAGAATAGATTTCAAACATCTCCAATGCTGTATGAAATCATCTACAATAGTAACAGGCTTCTAAATAATAGTACACACTCTAAAAACCTGGTGGACGCAAGCATTGCTTCCAGAGAGGAATGAAAAGGCTGATAACTTCACAGCTCGATCCAGTGCAGGTGCTCAGTGTTCTGTACCTGCACTGCTGACAAGCAGTTACCAGTGAAGAAGTTTATTTGCCAGTTCCAGAGGGTTCTGCTGACAGGTAGTACATCATTAATGTGACTTCTATACTGTAAACTTTAAGATTATGAAATGCAGGTGAACTCTTGGGCCTAAAGGGTTTTTGTGTGTTTTCTTTATAAAATAGAAAAACAAACAAACCACTTGTTCTGTTTTCTTTATGCGTGAAAAGCTTGAGGTGCAGGATTCTGACATTCCAGACCTTTTTTTGCTACGTTTCTGTTGTTCCTCCATATTTAAAAGTGTTTGAATGTTGGATTTCCCATTGATTAAACCTTACCAGTTTCTGAGTATTGCAGTATATCTCCTGTTTTCACAATGTTTGAGGCGGCTCTCGTTGACAAGAAAGAACATTTCTCCAGGAAAATATGTGGAAGTCCCTGGTTGAACACATATCAACAACAAAACACACAGCAACTCTAAAATCTTAGTTTTCCCTGGAATTGTGCTGGTGGGAGCCCCACAATGGCTGCCCCAGCCCAACACCAGGGAATCTCTGCTCCTTCCCCACTCCAGGGTTCCTCCTCTTCTCTGCAGCTTCCCTTTGTCACACTTGGGAAAACTTGGTCATTCCTGATTTCATCATTCAATAGAAGGTGTGGCAGAATATCAGATTTATCCTAACCTAGCTCATGTGAACTGAAATAGCAAGTTTGGGAATTGGTTTTCCAGTAGGTTGGACTAGTAGTGGGATCTGGAAGGGTTTGGGGGTAAAAAAAATTAATCCAGCTGCACAATCCTGGTGAATAATGACAGAACTCCTTGTACAAATGGAAATGCAGCGTGGAAAAGGGAGCTGCCATCAGTGAGAGCCACTTCTCCAACACCCTCACTGACATTGTCTGCATTTACCATCACTTTTGTTATCCCAGATCTTATCTCAGCATAGAGAAATACTCTTTTTTACTTCCTTAAAACTTCCATGTGAAGTCCAAAAATAATTTAAATTGTTCTTGCCCCAGGAAGTTTTATTTAGAGCATAGTCTTTAATAGGATGCTGCAGAATTTTGTAAATTCAAGGTAAATGTTTATCAGGATTCTTTATTTGGTTTCTGAAATACAAACATAGTTGTGTTTAGTGATGAAACTTGAAGGTGGCTTTGTGTTTTCTTTGAGGAGCAAACTGTTACAACTACCTCTTGCAAAGGTAGTAAGTCCACTATTATTTTTTTTTATATTTTCCATAAATTTCATTGTTCAGCAGCTGCTTATTAGTGTTCTCTGGAGTACAACCTCCAGTTTGGGAACAACTGAGCTGAACACCTGAGTTTTTATCAATTTTCAGTTTGAACAGCTAAAATTTGGCTGGTAGGTTTGTATTTCTAATCTAGGCTTAGATTTACACAGCTGGTTTTCTTTCAGGTGCTCTATTCAGTCACTGCACACACAGGTTCATGATCCCTGAAAGCTGGAGAAGGGTCTGGCCTCTGGAGCTGTGGATCCCAGAGGCAATCACTGCCTTAGGGACCCTGACACTTTTATTTTTAAAGCAAAGCATGTGCTGGTCTGTATTCCCTAATTTTATACACATAGGCAGTGGGAGGAGAAATGATACTGGAAGGGTATTTTAATCTTTCACCCTTTAAAAGTTTATTTATTTTTAATTTATTGAAGGAGCATGCTGACTCTTGCAGAAGTGGCAGTCCTTAAGTGAGCATTTTTGGTTTGGTCTAGCTGTACTCAGGGAAGTAAAGTAGTAGACCTTTAAAAGCAGGATCTTTATTGTAGCTTTTGGGGGCTGTTTTGGTTTGTTTTAAAGCAGGAGCTGAGACTGTGATGGTGATCAGGCAGCATGAACAGAATTAAAGTGCAGGACAGAATCGTAAAGGAATCAAATCCTTTCATGTTACAGGCTTTGATGATGTACATGTGTTAGTGGACCAAAGTAAAGCTGTACATGCACCTGGAATGTCACTGTGCTCTTATTTGGTTCAACCAGGCTAAGGAACAACCCCGGGAGCTCCAGGCTGGGCAGAGGGGCTGGAAAGCTGGAAAAGGCCCTGGGGGTGCTGGTGACAGGGGCTGGACACGAGCCCAGGGGTGCCCAGCTGGGCAAGAGGCCACTGGCAGCTGGCCTGGATGAGGAATTGTGTGTCCAGCAGGAGCAGGGCAGGGATTGTCCCTCTGTGCTGGCACTGAGAGGCCCCTCCAGGGCTGTGTCCAGTTGTGGCTCCTGCAGGAGAGCCCTGGAGGGGCTGGAGCGTGTCCAGGGCAGGGAACGGAGCTGGGAAGGGGCTGGAGCCCCAGGAGGGGCTGAGGGAGCTGGGAAAGGGGCTCAGCCTGGAGAAGAGGAGGCTCAGGGGGGACCTTGTGGCTCTGCACAAGTCCCTGCCAGGAGGGGACAGCCGGGGGGGTCGGGCTCTGCTCCCAGGGAACAGGGACAGGAGGAGAGGGAACGGCCTCAGGCTGGGCCAGGGCAGGCTCAGGGTGGGCACCAGCAGGAATTTCCCCATGGAAAGGGTGCTCAGGCCTTGGCAGGGGCTGCCCAGGGAGCTTTGGAGTGCCCAGCCCTGGAGGTG
>VXAX01002246.1:0-29733 GCA_013399835.1 Leptocoma aspasia | reverse complement strand
AGGGGCTGAGGGAGCTGGGAAAGGGGCTCAGCCTGGAGAAGAGGAGGCTCAGGGGGGACCTTGTGGCTCTGCACAAGTCCCTGCCAGGAGGGGACAGCCGGGGGGGTCGGGCTCTGCTCCCAGGGAACAGGGACAGGACAAACCGGCACCGAGTTCAGGCAGGGGAGGTTTAAATGGCAAATCTGGATGATTTTCTCCACCGAAAGGATGGTTAACCCTTGGAAGGAGTTGCCGAGGGACGTGGTGGAGTCACCATCTCTGCGAGCGTTCCAGAGCCGTGTGGCCGTGTCCCTCGGGGCCGAGGTTCGCGGTGCCCGGGGCGGTCTCGGGGCCGAGGTTCGGGGTGCCCGGGTCGGTACCGGGGCCGAGGTTCGGGGTGCCCGGGGCGCTCCCGGGGCACTCGGGGCTGTCGCCGTCTCTCCCCCGGAGCCTCCCGGGCCTGTTCCGGCGCTGAGGGCGGAGCCGCGCAGGCGCGGGCGGCGGCCATGGCGACCTTCTTCGGGGAGGTGGTGGTGGCCCCGTCCCGGGCCGGCCTGGACGAGGAGGAGGAGGCGCCGGAGGAGACGCCCGAGGACCGGGAGATCCGCAAGGAGATCGAGAAGAAAAGGTACCGGCGGTGAGGGAGGCTCCGGGGATCAGGGCAAGGTCCTTCCCCAGAGGGTGCTGGCACTGCCCAGGCTCCCCAGGGAACGGGCACGGCCCCGAGGCTGCCAGAGCTCCAGGAGCTCCAGGGATGGACAGGGTGGGGTTGTTGGAGGGCTGGGCAGGGACAGGAGCTGGATTTGGATGGTTCTTGTGGGTCCGTCCCAGCTCGGGGTGTCGTGCGGTTCTTTCCCCAGGGAGATCGATGTCCTGTGGAGCTGGCAGCCGGGCGGCTGTGCCGGGGAGCCCTTGGTGTGCTCCAGGTTCATCGTGGCCATCGGAAGGAACGCTGCGGGTCAGTGCAGAACCGGCTGCTGCTGGGTTTTGGGGGATAAATCTGAGGAGGCAGAAGGTGGGAGGGAGGTGTAAATGTGCCAGGACATTCCCTGCTCCCAGCCCCAGTGTCCAGCCTGGCCTTGGGCACTGCCAGGGATCCAGGGGCAGCCACAGCTGCTCTGGGAATTCCATCCCAGCCCCTGCCCACCCTGCCAGGGAACAATTCCTAATTCCCAAGATCCCATCCAGCCCTGCCCTCCTCGATTTGAGCTCATTCCCCCTTGTCCTGTCATGCCATTACCTTTGAAAAGTCCCTCCCCAGCTTTCTTTAAGCCCCTCTATTTGCTGAGTGGGCAGCTCCTCATTTAGGAGCAGAGGTTAAACCTGAATTGTCCAGAGAAAGCTGAAGTTCTCTGTACATGTAAAACACAGTTATTGTCACAGCTGTTTACTCCTCCTGGAAACTGATGGATTTTCAGCTGAACGGGAAAAGTGAAGAATGTTTTAGTTTGGGATTTCAGTTGGGACAATCCCCATTTTCATTCATTTCATTTCATTTCACCTGGCCTTTGTTTGGTAAACTGTCTGGGATTGTTTATTAATTGGCAAAAGTTTTGATTTAATAGTACCAAGAAGTCTTGCTTGCATTTAAGTGACATTTAGATAACATTTAGATTTTATCAAAGTTAACTTTGCTAATTTGTTTGGGTTTTCTTAAGGTTTTTCCTTGAAAAATGGTATAGATATTTTGGACCTGTCTTCTGTGGCTTTTGACAGGAATCTGCTTCATGAACATTTTTGCCACACTCTTGCCTCTGTTTTCTAGAATCAGTGTAATAGTTCTGCCTTACTGCTTTGGTGATTTTTGGTTTTAATCTGCTATATCTGCTATGTCAGAAAGTATTAGAGACTTAATATTTCACATCCTTAATTAATATTAAAGAAATGGAAGTTGATTGTAATGCTGTAATTCCTGAGAACAAGTGCTTTTTATGGTAGGGATCTGTATATGTTATATGTTGAACAGCTCTTCATCTTTTTAAATTTGAGTATAGTGGGGTTAATCACATTGCTGATGTTTCTTAGGTTTGGTCATTAAATGTAAGTTGATAAAAATGAGTTATTCTTCCTTCAGATTGCAAAGGAATAATCGAATTTAGTCCAGCTATTCATTTGTAAAACAGAGGTTTTATTGTTTATAAATTAATCCTATTTTTTATGGGTTTTGCAGCTTTCCTGTCATCTTTTATCCTGGATTCTGTGTGCTGGGAGGTGGTTGGAGTTGTGAAGCTGTGGAATGAGTGGTGCAAAACATCCAGCACCACAAATGTCCTCCCCACAGACTCTTTCTGTTTGTTCTACAGACTGATATCAGATCCCACAGTAAGTGACTGCAGCATTGATTCCTCTGTGTTTTGGCTTTCTGAAAAGGAGAGCCTTCATCCACCCCAAAACAAGGCACTGCAGGATCATGGATTAATCTCGTAAATGGCATGAAGGGTTAATTCTCACTAAAACTGTGTGAAGTTCTGTGTGGAGCTCAGCACAAGGATGTCACAGCCTCGTGGCTTCACTGCATTTGTCAGCAAAAAATCCTCACTGAAACAGAGCTAAAGAAACCCCAAATAACTGAACAAGTTATTGTCTGCAGCCACACCATCCTTACAGCTGATTATGAACTGCTGTTGTGCTCTTTAAACCACTTGCTTACACAAGTTCATACTTTTTTTTTAGGTTTTATTGTGCCAGTGTAGTTGCTACGTGGCTGAGGACCAACAGTTCCAGTGGCTTGAGAAGGTAAAACTGGCAGGAAAATAAAAGGAGGAATAAAATCCTGAGGGTGGGGATCTTCCTCTCTGATACTTTAATCATGACAGTGTTAAATAAGTTTCCCCTGTGGTTTTCTTTTATTAAATGTTCAAAAATAGATAATTTTACTCCCTGCAGGATCTGTGAAATCCCTGTCTAGATGCTGCCAGCTGTATCTGCTGTGACCTCCCAGCTGAGTGCAGCTTTTGGACAGTTTCAGTTTTGTTGGATCTTAACCACTTCCCAAAGTTTTTCCTGCTTGGTTTTCATTCCCCATGGCTTTTTTCAGCTGCATTTCACCTCTGGGAGATTTTTTCCTTAAAAAAGAAAAAAAAGCCAACAGCAATTTGTCCAGCTGCCAAAGGATCACCAGACAAACCAGTTGTGGAACTCCTGGTGGATGGTGTCAGCTGCTGGGTGTGTTCTGTGCCTTTCCCAAGGGGGAGCTGGAGGGGAAGGTGCCTCCCAAGCAGCATTTGTCCCATTTGTTCCCAGATTTAACATTCCCAGGGCCTCACCCCTGTATCATCCAGGTACAGGAGCACTGCTGGCTCAGTGAAGTCCCTCCAAATATCATCATTTTGATTTTAATAAGATAATGCCAGGGGCAAATGTTCCTCCTCTTGATTTTCCTGATGGATTTGGGTCACTGCTTTGCCTGGAGGAAGTGTGGCTTATTTTGTCTTGCTGTCTGTCTGCTCCCTCCCTGCCTGCCTTTAAATCTCTGCTGAGCTGATGGACGAGCAGGGATTCTAAAGCTGGGCTTAGAGATAAGTACAGCTTTGCTGGGGGATCATGGCTCATTTGGAAGTTAAAAAACTCTGAGACCTCAAACATTTTGCTTTTGCTGTATTCCACATGTTCCTGCACTTCATCTAAAGTGGGATTGCAGAAGAAAGGTGACTGGGGGGTTGTTGTCTTCCCCAGTTGTTTGTGGGTACGTGTGATTTGCAGTGTGGGTGTTCCTGAACAGTGAGTGTGGTTGTACTCTCAATGTTCCTGAGTATTTTTAGATGTTGTGGTTATTGGTATTTTTAAATGTGCAGCAGAAACAACGTGCTGGCAGTCTTTTTGCTTTTAATGTGAGTTGCAGACCTGTTGTGTGTGCAAATCCTGATTTACTGAGCATCTCCCATCTCCACAAGTCAGATCTTTACACCTGAGTGTGTTTTCTCTGTAAGGGATCACTGACAAACCAGAACACACAGGTTGGAGTTTGGTAGCCATGAATTCCAGCCAGTGTTCCCAACAAAGCAAGTGGAAAAGATATGTATTCTGAAGATTTCTGTCAGATTTCTGTCCCAGTGGTGACACAGTGATAGGAGGGCACAGGCAGCTTCCCTCCTGGGATTGGTACACAGGCAGTAACAAACAAGTTTCTGTCACAGTTTCCAAATTCTCTATTTTCTTTTCTTCTGTTAGTATTTTGTGATGGCCAGAAGGTTTAGTACTTCAAAACTCTGTTCTTTGACTTTGAGAAAGAAAATTTAGGGCTCTCTTTCTCAATTCAACTTGAATAGAATTAAATAAAAACTTTGCATTTAAAATAAAGTTTCTTATACTATTGTAGGACATTTGGGGGGCACAATTTTCATTTCAAATGTTATGCAGCTCAGTGAACTGCTTGTTTTTATTTGGAATCCTTTTTCTTTCTACAATCACCATTAACTAAAGCAGTAAATCTTAATATATTGAATAGAAAGTGCTGAAAACCCAAAACCTCTCCAGAAGAGCACTTGACTTGGTAAATATGTCAGCTGTTGTTTTTGGGGTTTTTTATCTCCATCCCAGGAGCAATGCCTGGGAAATTTCTACCTGGAGGTTGTGATTCCAACTGTTTTTAGTCCTGCAAACCTGAGTTCAAGTGCCCTTTGCACTGAAATGGAAATGAAACCTTGAGGTTTCTCTGCTTTTATTGTGAGAAGAGAAATTTTGCTGATGTATTTTTTTTAATTTCAGGTTTTTGGCTCCATGCAGAAGAAAGGCTTGCAAGTAACCATCCTTTCCACGTGTCCTGTAGCTGATTATAAAACTCAGGAATCCACTCTGACACTTGTATCTCCATTCCTGAAAGCCTTGAAGACCAAAGAATTCCAGGAGCAAGTCTGCTGCCCGCTGCTGGAGCAGCCCAACATTGTGAGGGACCTTCCTGCTGCTGGTACTTTGCAATTCCAATTCTTTACAGGGCTGCTGGTGGCAACACAAAATTCCCCCTGAGGAGCATCCCACTGCAACTAGAATTTCTGCTTAATTGTGGGAACTGGCTGACAAGTCAGCTCTTTAAAAATTAATTACTGACAGATTCACATCTTACACATTGCCCTGGAAAATAGGGACAATTTTCCAAACCAGCCACAAATCATTTTATCAGTTCTGTGTGGGACAGAAGTACTGGAAAATTCTTCAGTATAGCCTTACAAAGTATATTGTACAGAGGGGTTTTTTTGGGGAATTTTACTTTGTAATTAAATAAGTTTTATTAAGAATTATTTTCATCTGAGCTTCCAAAGTAAAAGCTCATAAAGTCTTTCTGTGTGTCACGGGTAAGGAAGCTTGCACAGGGCTACTGATTTTATTTTGTAATTCAATAAAAACCTTGAGCTTTTCATTTTAGAATCCCTAATGGTAGCAGTATGAGGAAAGCTTGTCTGGCAGGAGCTAAAAGTGGATTATTTTCTCTTGTTCACATGCCTTTTTATGGGGTTTTTTGGGTTTTTTAATGGTTTTTTTTGGTTTTGTTTGGTTTTGGGGTTTTTTGGGGGGGGTGGATTTTTGTTTGGATTTTTTTCAGATGCTGCTATTATTTTTATTTACCAATAGTACAGTTTCCAGCTAAGGTATGTGCCAGGAAGAAACACCTACATTTAACTAATTTTTGGTGGTTTAATTCCTTGTGTAGCTGAGGGATGAGGAGTGGCTGCTCCAGCAGTCAGGATCCTGAGCTGGTAATTCATCTTCCGTGGGTTTAAAGTGGTGATTTTTATCCACAGAACTGAGATTCCTTTTGTGCTGAGTTTAACCCAGATTTTCTCCTGGCCTGTGTGCAGTTCTGAGTTACTGCCAGGTGTGGCAGATCCCTGCAGTGCTGTACCAGTGCTACACTGATGTCATCAAGCTGGACACGGTCACCATCGAAGCCTTCAAGCCTCTGCTCTCTTCTAAAGTCCTCAAGAGTTTAGCCAAGGTAAAATTCCATTTTTAAAATCAATGGCAGCTGTGGGCTGCTTTTGTCTGTTCTCATCTCTTGCATTCTGCTGGTTTTGTTCCCCTGTGAGGATTTCATCTGAAAAGGCAGAAAAATACAGATTTTAATGACAGCGCTTTGTACCTGCTGTAACATCTGTGTGGCTTAGAAATAATCAATCTACAGCTTCCTTCAAAACTTCATTTTGAATTTTCTAATGGTATGGATTCCATATAAACCCAGGGAAGGCTTTCTCGTGCTTGTGTAAGCTGCATTTTTCCTTGGAGTTGCCTCATATAAAACTTTTAAGCTTTTTGTTGTGTGGGTTTTTTTATTTTTACATTTTATATTCATATACCAGATGGCTCTGTTCTAGCTCTGTATCTGCCTCTCTTCTGGCATACAGGAATGCTTCTTAAAATACCCATTTTGACCTGTAACTTCTTTTTGGAGCTAAAAGGCCACATTTCTGAAGGAATTTTTACACTAATCCAGCAACTGTGAAATCCAGCCTGGCCTTGAACACTTCCAGGAATGTGGATGTGACTTCCAGCCACAATTCCTCTGTGCCAGGCCCCACCACCCTCACAGTAAATCCCACTGCTCCCATAAATTCCAATTCCAGCTCCTAAAATGAATGTTTTTCTCTTTCTGAAATGTTTTTAATTGAATTTACTTGGTTGAAAACACTTTGAACCCAGATTTAAATGCCAAAGAGGTCTGTGTGTACTGAGGTGTTTATTTCAGGTCTAAAATCAGTTTTCAGTGCAGCTCATTCTGTTCTGCTGAATAAGTCTGAGTAAGATATAAATATTTAAACTCTGAAGGAGAACATTGACAGAGAGTCTTCCCCTCGTGTCCAGGCAAGGAGGAATGCAAAATAATAAATCCCATTTTATTGCTGAACTGCAGATTCCTGTGCATAACTTCATTCAGAAGACCTGAGTTTTGCTCACAGTTAATATTCTAATAAAAGTGATGCTCAGAGTAATGAAAATGGGACCAGAAGCCAGGGGGGCTCCTGCTTTGTTCCCAGCACTGTGGGTGATGCTGATCCTCTCTTCCTTTCCCCAGGATGCCTCTGAGAGCACAAAGATTTTGAAGAAGTTCCTGACAACCAGTGAAACTCACAATAATATCTACATCTGACAAGGACAGTTATGCTGCACTTTTGTAAGCTCCAGTTTCTTCTCTAGAGGACTTCTGGGAATTTTTTTGCCCCCTCTTAAAAGTAGAATAAATTCCAGTAGATTTTTACTTTTCCAATATTTTTTGTTGCTTTTAACTTCATTGCTGCAAACACCCTTCTGCATGGCTTGGAAGACTTTCTTCTGGAGTGATTTTAGGAAAGATACCTTGGATGTGAAAAGCAACTCCTTTTTCTCTTCCTGAAGGGATTGTCTTACCTAAAAGCATTCCTTTTATATGTAAAAGAGGAAATGCAGATGAGGAATTCTGTCTATATCTAACAAGAACTCTCCTTTTTTTACTTTATTTTGAGACTTGAGGATTTTTCTAAGATCTGATGCTCTTCAGAGATTTGTCTGTGATCAAGAAAATGCACTCACTGTCCTTCTGCATCCACAGAGAATTTTGCTTATGTTTATTTATGGCTCCACGTGCCCTTTTTAATGTATGCATTGATACAAAATGCAGTAATTAAAGCATGGTAAATTCCTTTAAAACTTGCTAGTGAAAAAGAACCCCTCCTGGTCAAAGGGGCTGGCAGGATCACAGGCTGCTTCAGCTGGATTTGCCAGGGCAAACTGATTTAATCCACTTCAAAACACCAAAATTTGGGCAATGGTAGGAACTCTTAGGCAGAGCACGTGACTTTTAGAGGAAAGTAAAAGGTTTTAAAGTGTCTCAGAAAATTCTCTGGAAGCTGGTAACAATTTCAGCAGTTTATTTAAAGTATTAACTAGGATTGAGGTGCAGTTCTGAGTTGTGCTCTGATTAATTAAACATTTTGTTTAAGGAAATGGTGTTAAAGTATTAATTTGTAATTCTGTTCTCTGCTGGGTGCAGCTTTGACTTACACTGGATGCTCAGTGGATATTTTTGAAGAGAGTTTTCCTTCACAGAACTGTCACTGATTTAAATTTCAGTTCAGGTAATTACAGAGGAGCACATCTTACCTAAAGTGGTGCTGGATTTTGGAACTGGATTTTGGAACAAATTCTGAAGCTTTGTTGAGGTTTTTTCCCCCATTTCAGTCCATCCTTATAATTCCAAAATTGGTTTTATGTGTGATCTGAGCTGAGAATTCTGGTGTTTTGAAAGTTGGCTGCACCATTTTCTTACTTTTACGTGTTTGCTTCATAATAAATAAAGCAGATAACAAGAAATATCTTTAACAGTAAATTATGCAGACCCTTAGAGGAATTGGCAATGTATTTCTGGTATTGGTGTGATCACCCAGGCAGTTTGCAGTGTTTCATAACAGTTACTATCTTATATTTAATTCAGTTTTTACTACCTGGCTTTATGCTGAGATGTGAGAATGCTCCTAAACACCTTAAATAAAAGTGGAAAACAAAACCATGGCAGCTTGGGAGATGAAATCAGACTGAAACCTGGTGTTCTGGCAGAATTCCTCAATATTCACCCTTCCTGCTTGAAAGCTCTCCACAGTAGGAAATGTTTAGGTAGGATGTAGTGGGGAAGTACTGTAGGGCAGTGAAAGAAGAGATTTGAATGTAAATTTTAATGTAAAATTCTGCCTTTTCCCATAATTTGATGTAGGAAGTAGCTCATATTCACCCCTTAAATATTTTGGTAGCCTCAGAACTAATGATGAACTGTGTCTCTCATAAGATGTGAGTGTTGACTGAAGATTTTTTTCCATATTTGAATGTTGCTGCCGTTTTTTTTTTTCCCTTCTGTGCTCTCCAGTATCTACCACGAGCCTGCAGTGAGGCTTGCTTGTTTCCTAACAGCTGCTGGGTTTAATCCTTGTAGGAGTTCACAAACTTCAGACTTGTCAAATGTGGCAGATGGCTCCAAAGCTTTGGGGGAAGAAGTTTGAAATGAGATTGTGTAAGACTTGGTTTCCTGAGATACTTGCTAAATGCAAGTTGTGAAACCAGAGTAAACTGCAAGACTGGAAGAGGGTTTATTTTCCCACTTTTTAAGGTCATTTAAGCCGCTTCTTAGCTTTTTAGATAACACTGATCTGTGTTCTGCTGAATGTCTTCCAAACCAAGGGCTCTTCTCAAGTCCACTCTGCTTCGTCACACTGCAGAATTGATGTGGTGGGCAGAGCTGTTCTCCCATTCCTGAAGGCTCTGACTCCCAGGGTGATGCGCCTGACCTAAAAGTCCTGGATTCAAGGTGCATTTTATGGAGGTTCCTTTGCTTAGAAACACAGGAAACACAGGTCCTTGGAACCTGCTGGAGTCTGTGCAGTGCAGGCCACAGGTGTGAGAGCAGGGCTGTGCAGAGGTGAAGTCCAAGCCANCCAATCCCTTTCCTGCTGCCCACCCTGCTGTGGATGCAGACAGGATTCACATCATTCCCATTCCTGGGAAAGGTCTCCTCTCACTGCACAGATCCAGGAAGCTTTAATTCTTCCTAGATTCCATGCTCACGTTGGCTGTACCCTGTGCAGTGCTTTGTTGCCAAAGCTGCAGAGGAAGAACATCACTTCTGACATGTAATTCTACAATTTTTATGCCAAAAATCTGAAAAAGACAAGCATTTTGTTCTACCGCATTCTTTCTGATTTGTTTAACATTCTGGTTTGTGTCTGAAACATTGACAGATCTAAATGAGCTAAAACTAAAATGAGAGTCAAAGAGATTCATGATTTTACTTTTTTTTTGGTGCCATCAGATCTGCACTTTTTTTTTTTCCCTTTAAATATTTTGGACTGAAAGTTTTGACAGCTGCAGCAACCAGCACCTACAGGCACCTCCTCGAGCCAACTGAGATCACAGCTCTGAGGTCAGCCTTTTTTACTTTAGAGCAAACACTGAGATCCTGTTGAGAGCTCTCCCAGAATAGATGATGAGCAGAGGTAGTTGAGAATTCCATGCAGTAAATACTGTGGGAAACCATTAACTCACAGGGATAAAAATGCAAAGCATTTCACTTTGCTATCAAGGCATCCTGAGGTGAGGGAAGACCACAGACCCCAAACTCCGTGTGTGGAAGAAAGTTAAAGTCAAGGGTTTTTTTCTTTCAAACAATTGTATAACCAAATGTTTAAAAGTTCTTTGGATGGGAAATTTAGACCATTGCTTTAAGGTAGGAAATGTTTCATGAGAATAGTGATGCACCTTCAAAGGACAATTACATAAAGAATTTATTGAGAAGACCACAGGTTCTTCCCCTGTGTTTGAATCAGAGAATTCCAATGGGCTTTCATACACTGAAAACTCCATATTTCATGTTCAGCATTGATATTTTAATTCTTCTTTTAGTGAAATAAAAGCAGCCTTTTTTCTGTCAGTTCCAGAGACTTTAAAGCTGCTTCATGGGGAGTTAACAAAAGGGGAGATGAAAAATAATAATCAAAATAATAAAGTCATAATCAGTGAAGGCAGCAGCTTGATTACTGAACAGATGAACAGAGAATGTACAGCCTCATTTAATTTAAATAAAAAACCCCAAAGCAAACCTGTGGGAGGAAAGGTTGGATGAAAACAGAGGCAGCCACTATGGAAAGGTGAGAGCACAGCAGAGAAAACCTCAGCATCCATCACCCCATAAAATTAGGGTTTGAAAGGGTTGTGGTGGAGCCAAAGCAGGTTGGGAGGTGGGTTGGCTGTTCCCTTTGTGCTGCCCCACTGAACTCACTCCCAAAGTGGGATTATAAAGATATTTTTGTGCAGAATAAGCAGAGTGAGAAGTACAGAATGCCCTGCCTGGCTATTTCCAGCCTTAAACCCTGGAGGACTTGCAAGAACCCCTGTGGATGCTGTCAGAAACAAGCCAGTCTTTTGTCCAGTCCTTACAAAGTGCTGGTGCAGAAATGTTCAACCTGAGTCTGGAATTAAGACAGCCCAATGCAGCTCCCTCAGGTTGCTGTGGGGTTTTTCCAAGGGGGCAGGAAATAATTTGGGGTAACCTGGTAATGCCATGTGTGAGGAAATGCTCTGCAACGGTGGATTCAGTGCCTGACCTTAGAATTTCCTCTTTTTTATGTTCTTCCACTTCCCTAGCAGAGTGTGTGTATAGAGGAATATTTACTTTTAACAACTATTAAAATCTAGTAGATTTTTTTTTTTAGCAAAAAATAGTCTGTGGGGGTTTTATAAATAACTTTATTCCCAGGTATTGTGGGAGGCACATTGCCTATCTTTATAGACAGGAACTTCACCTCCTGCAAGGCTTGTGGTAGAGATGTTATTATTTAAACCCAAATAAGAATCCCCACAGTCCCCAGCTGACACCCTGCCTGGCAAGGCAAGGAATTCTGGAGGTGCAGGTTTGTCTGGGCATAAAGTTCAGTGAAGATTTTGTTGCTCCTAGCAATTCTTTCAAGAATTTCTTCACAGAAAGGGTTGTTAAATATTATCAGAGGCTGCCCAGAGAGGTTTGGAGTCCTCATCCCTGGAGGTGTCCAAGGAAGGCCTGGATGTGGCACTCAGAGCTCTGGGCTGGGGACAAGGTGGGGATTGGGCACAGCTTGGACTCAATGATCTTGGAGATCTTTTCCAACCTAAATCATTCTGTGAATGCTCTGTGTCCTACTGGACAATAATCCTATTACTTGCT
Organism: Leptocoma aspasia; assembly: GCA_013399835.1. NCBI lineage: Eukaryota > Metazoa > Chordata > Aves > Passeriformes > Nectariniidae > Leptocoma > Leptocoma aspasia. The sequence continues at coordinate 18,101 of VXAX01002246.1, read as the reverse complement.
TTCCTGAGCATCCCAATATGGAGCTGACTGAGGTCAGGCACTCAAAGCTGCAGGTTTGAGTTTGCCCTGCGGTGCCCATTTGTGGCCACGAGGCTTTCTAAGACTCCAGTAACTTTTAGTTTTTCGCTGACTTTTTCAGTTTAATAATTGTCTGAGAAAAATCTGGGCAAAAATATTTCCTCAAGTCAATGCTGGAGATCAAATGTAGTATCAGCTCAGTTTTGAGATGGTTTTTGACTCTATTCTGGTTCAGGCTCACCTGTTTCTGATGTTATTTGAATTAAAGCAGTAAATCTTGTACTTCATAGAATCACAGAATGGGTTGGGTTGCGAGGAACCTTAAAGCCCATCCCATTCCCACTCCCTGCCATGGCAGGGACACCTTCCACTGTCCCAGGCTGCTCCAAGCCCCAGTGTCCAGCCTGGCCTTGGGCACTGCCAGGGATCCAGGGGCAGCCACAGCTGCTCTGGGAATTCCATCCCAGCCCCTGCCCACCCTGCCAGGGAACAATTCCTAATTCCCAAGATCCCATCCAGCCCTGCCCTCTGGCACTGGGAGCCATTCCCTGGCTCCTGGCCCTGCAGCCCTTGGAAATTGTCTCTCTCCATGGTTCCTGGGGCTCCTTCAGGCCCTGCAAGGCCACACTGAGCTCAGCCCAAAGCTTCTCCTCTCCAGGGGAACAATCCCAGCTCTCCCAGCCTTTCCTCCCAGCAGAGCTGCTCCATCCCTCTGCTCATCCTGGTGCCTCCTCAGCCCTGAGGAGCTCAGGTGGTGCTTTAGGTGCCTCTTGAGGTAGTGGCATTCCCCTCTACTCCATGGGACAGAGGGAATTGCTACAGAAACTTCTCCCTTGCAGGAATACAGCGAGTGCTTCCCTTAAACAAGAGTTTCTGCACTAAATCCACTCTCTGTGCTCTCCAGAGCAGCCCAGCAGAACCACAGGCTGCAGAAGTGGGTTTTCATGCTGCCTGTGCTGGTGTGAATTGTGTCCTTGTCCTTCCTCCCAGCTGGGACCCAGGTTCCCTGAGCTCTGCACCACTGAGCACTGCAGGCAAGAGGCTCCCCTGCATTCCTGACAAAGCCCCTCAAAACAGGAATAAATACTGAGAGTTACCAGTGAAGAGCAAGCAGGGCTTTTTTAATATCATTTTTATTTCGTTTTCCCTCATTTAATTTTCACTTTTTGAACAAAGACACAGCACCAGCTGTTTGGCTCTGTGTGCCTCGGCCTTCCCTCTGCACTGCAATGTGTGCTGTGAGTCAGATGTTAAAATGCAGCCCACATGGAGGAGGCCTTGACTCAATCAGCGTGGGGTAGAGAAAGTAATGCTGTAATGCTGATAGAAAAGGTCACTTGTCTGAGGGGAGAGCAGCTTGCCCTGGCTTTTCCACCCCCTCCACCCCGGGGGTGCTGCAGCTGCGATGCTGCTCTGTAATGTTTGGGAAGTGGCTTTGATTTTGGGACTTCCAGGGAGCCAGCCTGGTGGTTTCTGGTGCTGACATGTGGCTTCCAGACCCTCAAATCCAATGCACGTTATGAAAACGTGTAAGTGTTGGATTTAAACCATATTTTAATAATTTGGCCACCTGTACAATATCCTAATAACCTTAGGAGAACTCGAGATCCTCTGTAAAATTATTCATAGCAGATGTTAAATCTTCGGTGTATTCTACACATTTACACACTGGGGGACAGACACTAAACATTGCCCTTACAAAAATAACCTGAAACATATTTATTTCAAAGAATTAGAGTGGGTCATGGCAGGAAGTGGATGCAGGAAGCTCCATCCATTGTTGTGGTTTGTTTTAAAGGTGTGCTCCAAGTGAGAGGATTAAAAAAAGTTTTGGTCTTTACTACAGTTGGACAAAATGATTTGAGTGTTTAAAAGATAAAAAGCCTTTTATTATATACATTTTGTTCCAGTAAGTTTCTCAGCTGTTATTTTTCTGGCTCAGCTTTCTTATTATGTTTTTTTTTTAGTACACTGTAACGCTCCAGCTTTAAAGATGTCATTACAGGGCACTAAATCCTAAGTGCCAAACCTGTTCTCTAATGATTGAAAAATTACCCTTTTGGTTGGAACTTGAGAGCCAGAAATGCAAAACCTGCTGGAAAGAGGCAAAAGTTCTCCTCTGATGTGACTGGGCAACAAATCTCTTTAAGCAGCCAAGTGAATTAGCTTTTAAAGATGAAAACATTGCTGGCAAGCAATATATAAATGCATATATATATGTTTATATATATAAAAATATATTCTCCATTGGGGTAGATAGCTGTGAGTTGATTTTAGAATCAATTTTTTAAAACTGAGTATGATTTGGGGTGTTTTAGTTGCCTCCTGAGGTTTTTATTTACCCTATGAGGGCTGGATTTTCTTTGTGATGAAAAGTTCTGGTGAAGTCATAGCGTCACAGTCATAGAATGGTTTGGGTTAGAAGGGATCTTAAAGATTATCCAGTTCCCAAGTTCCCTGCCATGGCAGGGACACCTTCCACTGTCCCAGGCTGCTCCCAGCCCCAATGTCCAGCCTGGCCTTGGGCACTGCCAGGGATCCAGGGGCAGCCACAGCTGCTCTGGGAATTCCATCCCAGCCCCTGCCCACCCTGCCAGGGAACAATTCCTAATTCCCAAGATCCCATCCAGCCCTGCCCTCTGGCACTGGGAGCCATTCCCTGGCTCCTGGCCCTGCAGCCCTTGGAAATTGTCTCTCTCCATGGTTCCTGGGGCTCCTTCAGGCCCTGCAGCCACAGCTGCTCTGGGCACCCTGTGCCAGGGCCTGCCCACCCTCCCAGAGAGGAATTTCTTCCTAAAGTCACCAAATTTTCAAGAAACCACTGGTTGTAGGGGCTGCGATTTTATTTCTCCAAAGACAGTTTGGTCATAACTTTTGGACAACCTGGCTCTGACTGTGTTGTGCCAGCTGCCTCAGCCTGAAGGAACTGGATTTGATGATTGTAGTGGGTCCCTCCCAACTCTGAACATTCTGTGATTCTGTGAACGAAACCAGAAGTGGGAAGTGAAAAGGCAGGTGCTCAGCCTGGGCCCAGAGTTGTGTTTTCCTTAAAGAACCGACTGGAATATTCTAGAGACTGTGGACTAATTAAAAGTTTTGTTACATTTTCTGAGTGCAAATTAGGAGCATCACTCAGGGAACTCCTGCCTGGCGTGTTTAGGGGTTGCCATTGAAAACTTGGCTTAGGGAGTGAAAAGTCCAAGTTCCTCTGCTGCTGGAGCTCATGAAGATACACCTGGTTGGCTTTTCCAACTGCAGGTGTAGTAGTGTCAGCCTGGATGTGACCTCTCTGTTTCTGCAGGAGAACAGATCATGGATGTTGCATTTTCCTCTTTCATCATAAATCAAAACTTTTGTGATTACTAGAATAAAACTGCATCATCCTGTAGCTTTGTGGTGCATGAGGTGATGTTGAAATAAGTGATACCCACTGCTTTATCCTGAAATAAGCTAAAACTCATCCCAATGGCTTTTTATTTTCATTCTAAATTATAGCTGTATGTGTATATATGGACTTACATGACCACTCAGAGATTTTTGACATGCGAATATTGATTTACTGAGTTGCTGAGATCATATCAAGAGGCCTTTAGACACTGACAGCTTCTGATCTTTTGGTGAAATGTTATTTTTCATTTGAAGGCTGGTTTATTTAGCCAGGTAGAGCATCCCAAACAATGACTGAGATGTCTATTTTGATTTCCTGGCTATACAGCTCAGCATTAAAGTTATTTCTTAGGACTTGGCATTAAAGATTCCTGAAGAAGAAAAGGCTTTGGGAACACCCAACTCTGGCCTTCCAGTACCTGAAGGAGATGACAAAAAAGATGGAGAGGGACTTTTTCCAGGAGCCTGGAGTGACAGGAAAATGGGGAATGGCTTCAAACTGACAGAGGGCAGGATTTGATTAAATGTTAGGAAGGAATTGCTCCCAGGGAGGGTGGGCAGGCCCTGGCACAGGGTGCCCAGAGCAGCAGTGGCTGCCCCTGGATCCCTGGCAGTGCCCAAGGCCAGGGTGGACACTGGGGCTGGGAGCAGCCTGGGACAGTGGAAGGTGTCCCTGCCCATGGGTGGAGCTAGATGATCTCTAACGTCCCTTCCAACCCAAACCATTCCATGACTCCAAAGACCATTCCATGACCCAAGAACCCCTTGGTCTCTGCCAGCATTCAGGAGTTACTCCATCTCTGATGGGTGTGTGGCTAGTTTGGGTTTCTCTGCCCATCTCTCCTATCTCTTCTACTCTGTTTTCCCTTAAATATTCTGAATTTGGTGCTGAAACCCTCCAAGCAGGGCACTCACAGGCCCTTGTGTCCAGATAATCATGGGACCAAAAGGACAGAGCATGAAATTCTCCAAGAGTAAGCTCTGGGTGAGGATGGTGTTTTTAGGAACTTTGTATTTCTAAGAACACCAGCCCCAGGAGTAGCAGCAGGCAGGATGTGGGGTAGGAGCACCCTGGAGTCTTCCAGGGAGACTGACCCACGTCTCAGCTTGGGGCAGCTCAAAGCTGTCATTAAATCTCTTCCTGTCCCAAGAGGGTTTTCCTCAGAGTCTCTGTAAACGCTGTTGATTTCTGTGGGCTTTGGAATGGCCCCCCTTGTGCATAAATCAAGCATGAATTTAATAAACACAAAATCACTGCTTTGGTCTCACGATGACTGAGGACATGCAGTGAATTTGTAGAACTGCAATGAACTGGTGAAACACTTCCCTCACTGTCACCGGCAAATGGGAAAGCTGTAAATCCTGAGCAGTTAATGTGGAAAAGCTGATGCCTTTTCCATGGACAACAGCTTAAAACCCCCTGTTCCCTGTATCTTTCAAGTCATAAAATCAAGAAATGAAAAGTTAGTATCTCCTGAGGTAAGAAAACAGACCGTAGAAGCGTAACCTTTGTTTAGTCATGGGCTCTGACTCTCTGGATGCTGCTTTTCCACAAAATGCTCCTGTCCTGGAAGCATTTCAGCAGTTAATGAGCAGTGGGGAACGTGGCTGTGGTCACTGTCAGGTGGCTGGATGGACCGTGCTTTGATACAGTCAATTATTTACTTCTTTTTCTGCCCTCAGAGTTGAAACTGTGTAGATAGTTCTTATTTTCCCCTTCACTGACTGAAGCAAAGCAGCCTTAGAAAAATGGCTATTCTGGGTCTGGGAAAACATGACAAAAAAAATCTCAACAAAATAAAAAGGAAAAATGGAACTTTAAGGGTTTGTGTTGGTTTTTTTTTAATTGACTGAGAAGTTTAATTTGTATTCAGACTAAGAGTTCATTTTCTAAATTGGTTAGGTTTGGGGTTTTTTTTTCATTTTGTTTTTTAAATCCATACAAACTTGTCCTTATTTTTTGTATGCCATCATCAAAACACTGCTGTTTGAAAAATAGAAATATAAAGGTGTGAGAGTGTTCCAGTCTAAAATATCCAAAAAGTGGGGGGAGAAGGTTAAAATCTCCTCATTCTTCCTTCAAGATGATGGATAAATGTGTGCTAAATCTGGGAATTCAGGGAATTCTGTTGACTTCATTCCTGTACTTTTATGTGCCACAGCCTCACCCGGGTCGTGCCGCTTGTGGGCGGGGCTGAACCACCTGGGTGGGGCTGGGTGGGCGGAGCTCTGAGGGGTGTGGCACTGGGGGATTTGTTTTCCCTTTTCCAGGGTTTTATAGTCCCTCACATCCATCGGATCAGCTGCCACGCTGAGCTGGGAGAGCTCTGCCCACGGCAATGATGACAATGATGACTTCGCTTTCCTGTCTCCAGGGGTGTTTTCCCACCCCACCTCCCACATCATCCCGACCCCTCTGGAATGTTCTCCGTGGCAGCCATTTATCAGCAATTTGCTGTTGTGCTTGGCACAGGTTTCCCAGGGCTCTGCTTTCCCCGCTGCCGCGATAACGCCGCTCGTGCCGCGCTCCCCGATCCCGATCCCGCCATCTGGTTTCCATATGGGAACATGCTGCTCTCGTTAGCCACCTTCGGAGCCGCCCGGCAGCCAGGTCCCTGCTCAAAAACAAATAAATTGTCTGGTGTCTACTGTATTTCCTTTCAGGCCGCACTCCCCACTTCAAACTTGGCAGCGTTTCAGAGCAATCAAAATCCAATCAGCGGCCGTGCTAACTCCATATGTTTTATTTCCAGCAGGGCGGAGGAAGCTGGGACTGTTTTGGGCGTGTGGCGATGCTGAGGGTGACACAGAGCCACAGAGCGAGTGCACGTTTCCCTCTGCCTGGTACCCAGCGCCCTGCTCGGGTTTCCTGCAGAAAATTCCAGCTGCCCAAGCGCCGTGGATCCAATTAGCTTTCCTGGAAAGTGGAGCAGCTCTAATGGAGAGTGAAGCGAATGTAAACTACAATTAGTTGGATGTGTTGGAAATTTGCCAGAGTCCTCTGGGGCTGAGCCTCAAAATCTAAGCAAACTTGACAGGTTGCCTTTCTTTAAATGGTGTTTGGGACGTGGTGATCACCCCTGTCACGGGGCTGCTGGCGTCTTCTGCAGGGCTGTGTGCTGGACTCCATCATCCTTCTGCCTCTGAGAGTGCTGCAGCCTGTGTCTGAACGTAAAACACGAGTCAGGAGGAATGTGTATGAAGGAGTTTCTCCAGCAGAGCTGCCTGGCATCCTCTGTGATCAGGTTTCTCCCCATGCCTTTCATAGAATCACAGAACCACAGAATGGGTTGGGTCAGAAAGGACCTTAAAGATCATCTCATTCCACCCCCTGTTACAGGCAAGGAACCTTCCAGTATCCCAGGTTGCTCAGAGCTCCATCCAACCTGTCCTTGAGCACCTCCAGGGAAGGAGCAGCCTCTTTGGGCTGGGTCTATTTATTTTGCCCCGATCTGGGCTAACAGTTGGCAGGTGACAACTGCAGTGCCTGAGGTGTCTGGGCAAGATTGTCACGTTCATGGCAGCTCCTCTATCTGTGCCCAAGAGAGGTGAAGCTGTGACAGGGTCCCGTTGGTGCCTGTGGTCTTGCAGCTCCTCTCCCCAGAGATGGCTTTGGCTCCTGACCCTGGAAGGAGGGATGCAGAGCTGAGGAAATTCCGTGATCAAAAGCTGGCAGGAGGTGCAAGGTGGTGTTGGGACTTGGGCTGGAATCTCTGGAGTGCAGAGACCCAGAGCCACCTCTCAGAGGAAATTATTCCTGTTGGGAGAAGCACTCATGTTATGGGAGAAAAGGTCAAGCAAACATAAGGCAAAATCATCTTGCACACAGGAAAACCAGTCCTGATCCCAAAGGGATCACAGTTCTCACTTAGGGGAGTGGAGGGAGGAGAGGGAACCAAAACTCATGACAGAGTAGGTTTGAGTTGGTAGCAACTCGAGCACATGTTTTTCCCCGGGCCAGCCGTGCAAGTCAAGAGTTACAAAGTAATTTCACAGAGCTTGAAAAGCAGCAGCAGCCTCATCTCCCAGCCTGTGATCTTGTTGTGTGCTCCATTTCCCTCTGGCTGCGTGTTGAGAGTAGAACAAAGAAAGGCTCCCATTTTCACATTTTTTAGTGAGAGTTGTAGCCCATTCCACGAGCATTCCACGGTGGGGAAAGCTCTCTGCCAAAGTGCAGGAAGCACCAGCAGAGCTGCTGAAGGTTAATCCAATATTTAATGTTCAGTGGGTTGCCAGGAGTTATAAAACCGTTCATATGGTATGATGGCTGTGTACAGCTCTCCATGGTTACTTTACATCTGCCTTGGAGGGTGGTGGATTTGAAAGCACCACCAGGATGTCTTAGGGAGCACTGTGAGGGCTTAGGACAGGCAATAAACTGAGATTTGTCATTGTCAGGGAGCTGGCTTGAAGGATGCTTTGAAAAAAGCTCTCTGCGTGACCTCGGAGTGCAGAACAAAGCCAGGCTCCTGGGCATCAAAGCAATGCCACATGTCAGGAAAAGCCAACAGGTATGGGAAGCCTGGAAGGTGCCAGCCAGCATGGGGCAAATGTGCAGAACAATGCTGGTTAAGTGAGCAGGAACATTGCAGTGAAAAGAGATGTGGGACTGTTCTGCTGTGGAGTTGACGCAAAACTCGGCCGAGTGTGGGGGAAGCACCACACCAGCAAAACTCCCAGATCTCCCAGACCCTGCTCCTCTTCCCTGGTGCCTCTGGAAGGAAAACACGGTGCTGCACACACAGCTTTCCTGATGGGAGATGGGAGGTGACAGGAGGATGGTGCTGGGAGCTGTTGGCACCTGGAAGGTGTGTGAGGAGGAGCCCATGGGCTGCACCAGCAGAAATTGATTCCTGAGTGTGCTCCCGACCAAAAAAAGCTTTGGGTCAGGTCAGAGATGAGGGAGAGTGAAGGAGATATAAGGTGGAGTTGTCAGTTTGGGGATCCACAAATTGGTAATTATTTGGGTTCAAATCAGAAAGCCATAAGGGCTTTGGGGCTAGTGCCTATAGCTGCTTTTTCTACTTATTTTTCTTCCTTTGGAAGAGGAAACATCCTTCTTAAGGGATCAGCACACAGCCGGTTTTTACCAGGGAAACCTTTACCTCTGAAGTGTGAATGTGTATGTGACAACTTTCAAAGGAGGACAGAAGTCCAGGGAAGTTTGGGACACATGAACACTTGGGACTTGGGTTTGTCAGCAGCACTACCCAGAGCCTGATTTATGGGAACTTGGAAACAAAGGGATTTATTTCCTTGTAAACCTCTTTTCTTCTCATTTTGTTACTCAGTCTTGTTCACCTCCTGGGTTCAATAAGCCTTTTCAAGCTTTTTTTTTTCCCTGCACCATTTGAGTCTTTCCAATGTTTTCTAAATCCTGACCCACGTCCTCTCTTTGTGGAGATTTTTTCTGTTCCTTCCTCGTTGCTGCTGTTGTTTCTCACAATTGCCTTGCAAGCTGCTCCTTCCTTCCCTCCAATTTTCCTGTTTATTTGCACATCTCAGATTGTTTTTCCTTCTGGAAGGAAAAAACCACAGAGACTCAAATAAAGTGTTACACAGAATCAAAGGCTTCCATCATCATCTTACTTTGCAGCATCATAAATCACAGAATCACAGAATGGTTTGGGTTGGAAGGGACCTTAAAGATCATCTCATTCTACCCCCAGCCATGGGCAGGGACATGTTCCATTAGACCAGATAAATCAGTAATTAACTTCTTCATCAGATGCTTAAATTAACCCTCTGAGTCATCCTCTGCTCAGGCTGCACCTGGATTGTGCAGGAAGCAAGAGGTGTCCTCTCTTCTCTTCCTCACTTTCCTCAGTAGCTTTGTTGGCCCAGGACAATTATTTCAATAGGAGCAGGTAGGAGCAGGGCAGAGAGATTAATATTTTAATTTAATTCTAATTTATTTTAAAATTTACGTTATTTTAATTTAGATTTTAATCTGGCTAGGGTTAGAGTATTGCATCTTTCCCTCCCTGCCATCCCCCAAAACAGAATGCAGAAAGAATAGGATTAGTCTAATCCAACAATCCATTTCTCCTATTTTTAAAAATATTTTCCATGATGTTTAACCTAATGAAAAGAACAGATAGAAACCATTTTTATTTGTGGGGGAGGAGAGGTGTCAATCTCTTCTGCCATGTCTCAAGTGAAAGGATGAGAGGAAATGACCTCAAATTGCACCAGAAAAGGTTCAGATTGGATATTGAAAAAAAAAATTCACTGAAAGAGTGGTCAGGCCTTGGGATGAGCTGCCCAGGGAGGTTTGGAGTCACTGTCTGTGGGAGTGCTCAGGAGGAGTCTGGATGTGGCCCTTGGGGACAGGGTTTGGGGTGATGCTGGTGGCGCTGGGGTGGCACTGGATGGTCCTGAGGGGCTCTTTCCACCTCGATGATTCTGTGCTTAATTATAATTATGTATTATTTATTTTAGTTACTTCTCGTTGTTAATTCACTTACAAAGTGCTAAGCTCAGTTATAAAACCTGAAGCTGAACCCAGAAATCAAACAGTGGCTTTTGAGGTGACTTTTACAGCTGTGTGTTTTCCCCCAGAGAAAACCACAAAATTAAAGGTTTGAGCTTTTATCACCCTCTTTTCCCTAAGGAGCTGTGTCTTTACTGCCCGCAGGGGTTGATTTGAACAGATTGAAGGAAACAGAGAGCTAATCCCTGACCCTTTTGTGGTGGGGGAAGCTGCTGGGACATCTCTCAACGTCCCTGTGTCGAACAGAGCAGAGGGCAGGAATCTCTCGGAAGCAGGAGGGCAGTGTTGCCACGCTGAACGAGTTTCAGTGCTCTGGATTTGAGTCTCAGTGCTCTGGATTTGAGTTTCAGTGCTCAGTTGGTTTTGCTGCTCCACTTTAAACCCCTGAGAGCCCTGCGATGGGGAAACCACGGAGCAAAGCCCCAGTGCTCCCAGTTCAGCCTCGGATCCCTGCTGGGGCAGCTTTGTGAAATGAAATGTGGTTTATAACTCACATCCAGCACTCTGAGCTTTTCTTTCTGGCAGCATTTGAAAATGGAGCCGTATTTTGTTTTTGTCTCTAGTATAAAATGACATTTTTTAACCAGCAATTTTGTTCACCTTGTATTCTTCATTTTACAAATTATGCTTTTGAGCAACACTGCTGTTACCATGAGTGTGCTCTTTCCTATTGCTCCCAAAATGAATTCCATAAAATCCCAGAACGGTTTAGGTTGGAATGAACTTTAAAAATCATCTCATTCCAGCCCCCTGCCATGGACAGGGACACTTTCCACTAGACCATGTTGCTCCAAGCCCCGTCCAACCTGGCCTTGGACACTTCCAGGAATGATTTCATGCAGAAAATACATGTGAAATAGAATAGGATCTACTTTGTTTATATGCTTTTGCCAGAGGTTTCATTTGGGGAGAAAAAATAAATAACCTGCTGTTCAGTGACAGCATTTTAGCTCACTTTAAAAATAATATATTAATTCAACTAGCAGACCTCCAGCCTGTGTGCAGACACATACCTAAGCACATACCTGCTATGCCAAGGCATATTAGGCTGATTTATTGAATTATTTTATTATTTTTTTGCTGGCTGCAAAGTGTCAATTTTAAAATGATTCACTTCCTAGAGAAACAGAGAGCCAATATTTGAAATTATTGTTGCTGTCTTCCTGCTTCAATTCCCCTCAGTGTTGGTGAAATCAGGAAGATTTTATGTTTGCCCAAATGATCTGGGGTTGGGCACTCAGAGATCCCATGGACCTGGCTATAACTTCCTCACACCACACAGGCAGACCAGTCCTGAACCTGGTGAGTGAATTTTGTGGCGGCCATGAAGAATGAACTCTGAGTTGAAGTGGCAAAAGGGAATTTTCAGCACCAGGTTTGCCCTTCTGGGCTTGGATGGGGTGTTGGCACCTCCAGACTCTGCCTGAGTTCAGGACTTCTGGTTGTTGTTGCTTTTCCAGGTGTGGTGAGAAGTTTGGAGTGACCGGCCTGGCAGCCAGGGGCTGGGAGCACAGACCACTGGAGGCTGTGGCAGAATAAAACTGTCTGAGGAATTGGGAAATTTATACACAGGATATAGAGAGAGACCAGAAGTCCATTAAAATCCCAGGGTGCAGACAGAGCAGGGGAGAGAGGGGGAGAGGCAGCGCAGCAGTTGGGTTTCACAGAATCACAAAATCACTAGGCTGGGAGAGACCTTTGGAAGGAGATTTTCTGGTCAGGGTAATTTCAAGCCAGAAGAAGTTCCAGCAGAAAGGGCAGGGGTGCTGGAGCAGGTCCAGAGAAGGGCAATAGAGCTGGGGAAGGAGCTGGAATATGTGAGTTATGAGGAATGGCTGAGGGAGCTGGGAAAGGGGCTCAGCCTGGAGAAAAGGAGGCTCAGGGGGGACCTTGTGGCTCTGCACAAGTCCCTGCCAGGAGGGGCAGTGAGGGGGGGCCGGGCTCTGCTGCCGTGTCCCAAAGGAAAGGAGGAGAGGAAATGGCCTCAAATTGCACCAGGGGAGGCTCAGATTGGAGATTTGGAAAGAAAATTCCTTGGAAGAGTGGTCAGGCCTTGGGATGAGCTGCCCAGGGAGGTTTGGAGTCACTGTCTGTGGGAGGAGTCTGGATGTGGCCCTTGGGGACAGGGTTTGGAGTGATGCTGGTGGGGCTGGGATGAGGTGGGTCTGGATGAGCTTGAAGGTCTTTTCCAACCTAGATGGTTATTGAGTCTGTAATTCACTGTTTGTGCTGTAGGCACTGCCCTTCCCCACAGGCTTTCAGACAAGATTGTTCATTTTCCTCCGCTTGTGTCCTACAGATTTTAAGGTCACAGTGTCTGTGGTAACCCCACCATTCCTTGTTCCCCAGGGTTCCCCTTCCCCCTTGGCTGTTTGATGTAAGCACAGTCTGAACATTTCCCTGAGCTGGGACCTTGCCGTGCTGGAGATGGTGGGTGGCTCCAGAGAGCTGGAGGAGCAACCCTGAAGGAAAATGTGTGGTGTAAGGTCTGGCAGGTGGCACTTGGTGTTTGTGTAGCCCTTCCTTATTCTGCACCCTGGAGTAAAACACAAATTCTGTGTCTCCTTCCCATGAGGACCATGCCAACAATTAATGCCCAGAGCAGCTGTGGCTGCCCCTGGATCCCTGGCAGTGCCCAAGGCCAGGTTGGACATTGGGGCTTGGAGCAGCCTGGGATGGTGGAAGGTGTCCCTGCCATGGCAGGGGGTTGGAGCCCTGGCTCCCCTGCAGGGCTGCTGGAGCTCACAGCCTCTCTGATGGCTTTGCTGCATTTTTGTGTGTGTTCTTTTTGGTGTGACCAGCACTGGGCCCATGGGCTGTAAAGAAGTATCATGGAATTAACGTGTTCCACACTGTTGGTTATTATTTTTTGGTGCCTGACATCCACTGGTTTGAATAGCAGCGGTATTTTTGAAAGTGTGTGTAAAGTAGGGTGGGGAGACACCTCGTTTTAGTGCTGTAAATTTAACTTTCTATATAGAAAGAAGAACAAACAGCTCCACCTTGCAGCTGTGGAGGATGGTGGAGGATGGAGGGGGATGGGATGTGCTTTGCAGTGAAGTTTGGAATGATGGGATGTGGATGGACAGGAGGACATGGGGAGGGCAGCTGGGTGAGTTTGTGAGTGCTGCTGCTGGCTGAAACCCAGTCTGAGGACTCTGCACAGTGTTTTGCTGCCCCAGTGTTCCCAGTAAGTGTGGTGGGACTGGTCATGCAGATCACTATTCATCTGTGATCACATTTCTGAGCTTTTTGGTACTTTCCCAGAAAAATTGTGTATACCACTGGATCCCTGAAGGTGTCCAAGGCCAGGCTGGATGAGGCTCTGAGCAGCCTGGGATAGTGGAAGATGTCCCTGCCTGTGGGAGGACGGTAGAATTTTAAAATTCCTTCCAACCCAAACCATTCCAGGATTCTGGGAAATGGACAAGATATCTAAAGGGCTTCATCACTCAGAAATAGGAAAAAACACACCATCAAAAAGTGGAAGAGGAAACCAAGCTGTTAATTTGTTTAATGAATATAAAATATTATCTATAAAATCATAGAATCACAGAACGGTTTCTTGGAGGCTGATGAATGGTTTTTAAATGCAGATTCATCATCCGAAAATTCAACATGTGCTTTCAAGGGAAAAGTTTTATATTTTACTGATAGATCTTGTCAGTCAAGGGTTCCAAAGGCCCTACACTGAACCCAGGTGAGGGATTGAGTTCTTTCTTTTCACAATTGCCACTCTTCTCAGTTATGTAGTATTTTATTGGGCTTTGTGAAAACTCCAGTTCCAATTCTCAATTTTTCTAAGGCCTGACCTTATCTTGCTTCTGCCAAGTCATAGAAACAGCATAAAATCCACAAAATCACAGAATCATTTAGGCTGGAAAAGGCCTCGCAGCCCATCAAGTCCCAGCTGTGCCTCATTCCCACCTTGTCCCCAGCCCAGAGCTCTGAGTGCCACCTCCAGGCCTTCCTTGGACACCTCCAGGGATGGGGACTCCAAGCCTCCCTGGGCAGCTCCTTCCAGTGCTTGCCCACCCTAAAATTGTTCCCAATTCTGTCAGCATCAGTCTCCAAAAGGGAGAGATTGTGCCACCAATCCTCCTGCCTTTTAATTTTTAAGAAATTACTTTTTTGGAGGTTATTTTAGGGGACTCAGTATTTGTGTACACGATGGAAGAACAGAATTTGCCGTGCAAGCACAAATGCTGAGAGAGAGAGAAAATAACGTGCTGCAGACTGGCTGATTATTTGTCACACAAGCAAATCTGTATTTAGAGAGCTCCATAAAAAATATAGTTTCCATAGTGAAAAGTGAGAACACCCACCAGCATTAGGCAGTCGGGAACAACTATTTTATGTGCAAGGAGGAGGAACATAAAGAATACCCTTCAGTTTTCCTAACCACTGTTTTCCTTGGACCGTGAGGCACGCTGAGTGTTCCCGGGAAAACTGGAAACCTTCTCCAGTGTGCTGAAGAATTCAGATCCACGTCCTTCATTGTCACTGGCTGAGTGCATGCATTTACTCGCAGGACACTTTTATACAGTGTGATGGAGACATCAAGCTGGAGCCTGGGCCAGTATTCTCGAAATAACTCACCATTTGGGAGGAGAATAAAGGGTGTTAATCTCAGCTGCTTGGCTGGAACTCCCAGTAAAGTTTTTACTTCTCCGCTCCCCAAGAATAGGCGCAGTGTTCCACAAGAAATAATTCATATTCAGAGTGTTACTCCGTATATAAAATTTCAGTGCACCAGTGCACAACTAATCCTTAGAAGGGAAAGTTGCCCTCAAAAATCCAGCCAGCTCCGCAGTGCTTAACGTACATGGACTTGAATGATGGGCAAAATGTTGAAAGAATTAAGTTAAATGTATTTCGGGGGGGGGGGGAAAAACATTAGGAAAACTCTTGGGCAAATCTATTGCAGATGGCAGACGGCTTAATTGCTGTGGTAAACTTGTCTGGGATTTCTGGAAAAATTTGGGTGCTGCAGTAATCCATGGAACCCAACAGACCCAGGTTCCAGCAGCTCAAAGCAAAGACATGCACGTCTTCATCTTGCTTAAATTTCACCCAGGGTTTTGGGGGTGGGCTTTTCCTGCCTTTATTTTTTTCCATTTAACTCCATTTAACCAATTAAAAAGTTGTGCATGTATTATTTGGGCAGGGAAGAAACAGAGGCC
This sequence comes from Leptocoma aspasia, assembly GCA_013399835.1. Classification (NCBI taxonomy): domain Eukaryota; kingdom Metazoa; phylum Chordata; class Aves; order Passeriformes; family Nectariniidae; genus Leptocoma; species Leptocoma aspasia. The sequence continues at coordinate 3,020 of VXAX01002246.1, read as the reverse complement.
TGGAACAAAGCAAACAAGGTTATGGGATTCCTCTCTCCCAGTGTCTCCATGGAAAGGTTTGTGCTGTCCACAGCTGGACAAAAATAGGAAAGAAAAAGGGTTTTTTTCATTGTGCAGGACAGAACACCAACCAGAGGAGCACACTGGGGGAAATGGAAGGGGTCTTGTGTGACTTCTTAGTCCACACTCACCAGTTTGGAGACCAAATTGGCATTAGATGCCATTCATGTCATTGCCATAATCTCACTACAGGGAAATGGTTACACCCCTAAGGCTGCCAGAGTTCAAGAGCATTTTAGACAATGCTGTCAGGCACAGAATGGGATTTTGGGTCTGTTCTGTGCAGGGCCAGGAGTTGGACTCAATGGTCCTTGTGGGTCCCTAGCTCTCAAAAAGAGAAGCATCTCTTATTTTTTGTTTCTCTCAGACATATGTTGCTTTTAAAAGCTGATGAAGTGGTGGGGATGATGTTCTTTTACAGGTGGGTCCTGATGTGGTCTCTCTCACTGCACCTTTTTCCCCTTTAAGGACAATCTTCCTGGAAGTGAACCCAAAATTCCCAAAAGGATAATATGATGTCAAGACAATAATAAATTTGTCAGGGGGGTTATGACAGAGTTATAGAGCAGCGTTATTCCTCAAAGTATTTAAAAAAACCCAAATCCTTGAATATTTCATGAACTATCCAGGTAGACCCCCTAGGAGGTGGCATTTTTCAGGGTTTTCCCCTGCATGGTGAGCATCTGGCACTGCTTGTTTGCAGGTCGGTGTCTCCACAGGCCATCAAACCACAGGAGTTTTCAGCATCCAAGGTGGATGCTGCATCCCAGAGGAGGGGGATCAATGCTAGGGCACCCCAGGGAAGAGTCTCTGCTACTTTATGATTTCCTTAATGAAGCTTTGCAGGAGTCCCAGTGGGGACAGGCGTGGTGAGGGGGCTGTGTAGGGTCACTGGGGAGGAGATGGTGGGGAAGGGGCAGCAGAGCTGGCCAGAGATGTGCCAGGGAAAACCCTTTATCCTGGGGGTAAGGCAGTAGGAAGTCCCACTTTGAGGTGGGTTCAGGAGCTTTGGGAGTTCAGGCTGAGGAGGATAAAGGGCTCCCCAAGGGGACCCTGCTCTGGAGGGGACATCCTGTGTCAGCATGGACACGGTTTCTGGAAGAGACAAACTTGGGTCACCTTCCCTGTGTGCACCACATCAAGTGAGGGACTAAACTACCAAAGAGGTGAGCTGGGTGATGGTTCCCCCAACACCAGCACTGGGAAGGGTCATTTTCCCACCAGAATCCATGATTGTCCCAAGGAAATCCCTCTGAGGTGCCACTGCTTTGGTTGTGGTGGAACCTGAGCTCTGCTGATGTCCCTGTGACATCTGTCTTTAAAAAGCCAAGCAAATAAACAAACCAACAATGGTTCAAGAAAGGTGCTGCCACCAGTTGCTTTCTGGCTGAACTGGGAGCAGAATATGGGAAGTTTTTGCTGTCTCCCCTCTCTTTCCCTGCCTCTGCACTCACACTCTGCTGCCAAAGGCACTGATTTGAGCTTTCCTGCACACTGAACCTGTTTTTCCCCACAGAGTGCACCTGGAGGAGACAGAGGATTGTGTTTGCCAAGTTCATTGCAGCTCGTGGGCTTCAGGAGTGAAGTCACTTTTCTCTTTATGAACAATCTCAAATAACCAGCACCTTTCTGGGTGTGTTTTTTAAACACCTTAGCAGCCTGCTCATACATCTGCTAATCTGTTTCCAAATGCTTTTTACGAGGCTGTCCCTGCTAATGAGTTGCAGCTCCAGTGAGAAGAACAGCCCTGGAGACTTTTGTGGTCCTGTGGGAAACAGGTGTTTCTGTCTGAAAATGCCCATTTTTTATTGTTGTTGTTTGCATTTTATCCCTGAACACAAAGCACAGCCTTCTGCAGGGCAGCTGACAGGGCCATGTGAGCTCAGGCACCTGGAATATCTGATCCTGCTGGAATTCTCCTGCTGCCAGAGGGAGGTGTGTCTCTCCAGAAGAAATTGGGATTCCTGCACAGTTGTTGTGATTAGCTACAGCCCTGTCTGCCTGGAAAAGCCAGCAAGTGCAAGCTGTGCGAGTGGAGCAAGCATTTCTTGCAATCTTCTTGCTTTTCTTCCCTCAGGATCTCTACCCAGCGATGGAGGAGCTCCTGTGGTTGGCATTTCTGTCTCTCCCCTGCATGCCAAAAGCCAGCTGAGCTCATGGGTGGTGTAAGCACCACACAGCCTGCCCTGAGAGGAAGTTCTGGGGAGAGTGGGGTGGGAAGTGCAGATTATACCCAAAAAAGGATGAGGAAAGAGCCTCTTTGGCCGTCAGGAACTGCTTGATGAGCAACTCTGACTCAGCTGGAGCTCCTCAGGAGATCCTGCAGAAGTCACCCATCCAACCCTCATCTTGGACTGCTTGTGGCATAAACCCACATTTTCCATAGCAACACTGGGGGAAACCCTCTCTGATCACCACATTAAACAGGATTTTTGCTAATGTCTGCAATGGGACCGTGTTGTCACAACAAAAGGCTGTTGTTCACTGTGATGCCTCACATGAAACCCCCTCTCTACTCACTGGAGAGAGCCAGAAACTTCCAGAGAGTGACTCCCAGCCCATGGTAGGGGGGTTGGAACTATATTTTCTTTCAGGTCCTTCCAACCCAGCCCATTTTATTATTCTGAATTCCTAACAGCAAGGAAGCCGTGGCATTAATTGTGCTGAAACCTAAAATGACTTACCCATGTTTAAGGCCTTGTGGGAGAGAAATCATTCTTTACTTTTGTGTGTCTGAGATGAATTGGATTTAATAGCGATCAGATTATGGGCAGGTGGAAACCAGCATATGATCTATTGTAATAGCCAAGTAAAAATACAAATACAGTGTTCTTCATTTATCAGGGGAGGTCAAAATAGCACATCTCTGGATGTCTTTCTGTTGCAGGGCCTCTTAAAGAAAGAAACAATTGATGGGAAACCAGACCTGAAACTTCGCAGATACAGAAATACTTTGGGAA
>VXAX01002244.1:551324-608534 GCA_013399835.1 Leptocoma aspasia | reverse complement strand
AGAAAAAAGGGGAAAAAAGAAAAGTCTATTTTAGAAAGTTCATATATGTGTTAGAAGCCAAAACATCCCTTCATTTGAATGAACACAAATCAGCTGCAGCAGGGATAGTGAAAGGCAAACTCAGTCTTAAATGCTTTGTTTTACTGCTAATTTAAACATTTGAACGTAATGTTCTTTGTAATGCTTATGAACAAAACCGCAGTTGTGCTACCAGCTCTGAGGAGCTCTCACTGTCTGCCTTTCTGCATCTCATAGGTTTTATATGTCACTGTAACATCAGATAATGTGGTACAACACATCTGCTTTGTACATTGAGCATCACCATGCTGAAGCTTTAGCTCTGGCAGGGCAGATGCAGTTTTTTGGTGGTTGGTGAACACTAATCCAGCCCCAGCCAGCACCAGGGATGGCCCTAAAAGGGCCTTAGGTCATTTGCAGGGCTGGAGGAGGGTGGAACATGCATGATCAGTGCCAACAAGTGCAGCAGAAACTGGGGGGACATTTGTACCTGTTGGAGCTGTGATGCTTCCAGCCTGTCCCTGACACCTGGCTGGCTGCAGGGATGTGCTCCCCATCATGTTGCCTCCTTAGGGGCAAAGTGGACAGGTTACCTTCCTCATGCAGGGAAACAACGTGGGGACAGTGTGCAGGCAAGCACACTCCAGCTGGAGGGATGCTGGGCTGCCTCTGCAGCCTGCTGGGCAGAGGTGCCCCTGGGCAAGGGGACAGGCACGTCCCACTCCAGACTTTCTTTGGTCAGGGCTTTCTAAAGTTAAACCACATGAAGCATGGGAACCCAGGAATGACATTAAAAACCAGCAGCTCTAGATGTGTGGAGATGTAGTAAAGCTGCTGCAGTAAAGCCAGGCTTAGAGCAGGAAGAAACAGGTTAACAAAAGCAGGGTAACTCCACCCAACCCTGCCCTTCCTCTCAGGGATGTCAGAAGGCATGCTTTGTCCTAGTGCAGGGGCAGAGCCCCATGTCCCTGACAGCAGTGTAGCCCTTCTGCTGTCTGATTTGCAGTGATGGAAGCACAGGGTGAGAGCAAGGCTCGATAGCACTGGTTCATGAAGGGTCAAACTGCTGTGCAGCTAGTCTCCTGATTTATTAGGAAACTGTTCTTCCTTCTCCCATTGCAAGGGGAAGATCAGCAGGCAGGAGAAGTAACACATCGTAGATTCATAGGCTCACACTGACATTTCATGAACAGCAGAGAAAGGACCAAATGCAAAAAACTCCCAACCTGGCTCCAAGTTGATGATTTACACTGTTTTCTCAGGGTCTGTTTGCCAAGCAGCTGGTGTTTTGTGCCAATGGCTATTACAGAAGAGCTTTCTTTCATAGATACTGTGAATGAACACTACACAGTTTATCTTAAAACAAAATCCCTCCCCACTGCTTATATGGGCTGGTAGGGATTGAGGGAAAGAAAAACTTATGCTTTGTTGGTTTTTTTACGTAGGACTGAAAGCACATTTGGGGGAGCCTGCACTATCTGTGCAGAAACACAACAGATGAATTCTATTAATGGATGGAACACGTGGCTGGGTTCAAGCTAGAGTTGTCATTTGAATATAGAAGTCAAAGCCAATTTATTGTAACATATTTTTCTTTTCAAAATATTTTAGGAAAGACAAAAAAGTTTGCGCAACAACTTGGCAAGCAGGTCTGTTGAGAGGAGGTATTTTCTATCTTGCAGCTAACATAAGGGCTGAAAAATGTGGCAGTGCCGAGCAATCCTAGATTCCTTCTGGAACTGAAAGAAAGTGTGCGGGATATAATTGTGTAAGAGCCCAATAAATTTGAAGGGTGGGTTTGTAACACTGCCTTGGGGGCTGCAGGTGGCTCCAGAAGAAAGTCAAGGTTTTTATTTCAGTAATAGTCTTCAAATCCTTTATCTAACTAGCTACGCACTCATGGCCCCATATAGAAGCCACGGAGTTATTTTAAAATAGAAATACCCATAACAATCATTGTGCTTCTTCCATGCCAGATGGTAGAAAGATAAGTGGGATTAGTCTGTACTGAGTGTGTGTGTTACTGGGAAGGGGAGGGATGCAAAAGCTAAGGCACAGGAATGAGCTTTCCTGGAATTTGCAGAGAGCTAAACATCAGCGCTCCATGGTCCTCAGGGCATGGGTAGACTACATATGACCAATCCTTGTTTCAATGTCAGTCAGCCTGTATTTGCCCAAATGCCATGGGGGACAATGGCCATGGAGCAGAGCTTTACTGGGATAGCAGCCCAGATCCCGGCTCTACACCTCGGTATTGAGAGAACCGCTGCGTAACGGGGAGCATCAGAGTCCCACTGTGGAGTCTTGTGTTGCAAGGCAAAAATGCTGCTGCCTCTTAGGTTATACAGAGTTATGTGGTTAGTTCTTATGGTGAACTGCAGCCAAGTGGGGTCAGAGAATGGATGTGTCTCCTGACTGTTGTGACCTCTTCAGTGTATCCCATTTTCTTTGTAGCTGTGTGGCTAAGAAATACGTGGCTATCGAGTGATCCAACGTAGGCTGAGTATGTTTGTGTGTGTACTGAGAAAGCTATTTCCTACTTTTGGTAAAGGCCCAAGTACCAAACACTGCTGGAGCAAGTAGGCAGAAAACACATTGCTGCCAAGGGAAGCAATGGCCAAGAGAAAAGGAGCAGCATACTGTCATTCCATGTACATTCTCATCTTGTATGAGCATGGTTTGAGTTCTCGTGTGCCTTCCCCACTGCCACCTAAGATGACTTTTTGCCATCCCTTCATTGTGGAGCTGCATACTGGGAAGAGAAAACAGATCTAGATCCCTCACAAAGACCAGAGAGACCCTAAAACACTCTTCAAGGTCCTTCCCAGTTACACATTTATTTTACTGAGGAAGTTGATACACTCTAAGCCTATTTAATCGTGTTGCTAATGGGATTCAATTAGCAGTCTCTCAGAGATTGCTCTTGTCAGACAAATGGAAGCAGCACCATTCACCCCACTGTGAAGTATTAACTTCCCACCTCTGTATTTTCTAAGAATAGATGCCTCTTCTAGCAATAAGTCTGCAGCCTCTCGCCGCTGTTCAGCAGATGGTAGGAACCAGCAGACGCTGAGTTTGTTCCCTTGTGGTCAAACAAACTGCTGTACAGCCCAATGCACATTTCCTGAAAGATCCCCAGGACAGCTCTGTTACTTCTGTTAATGTTTCCCGAGCTCCTGGTACAATATTGAGGTTTTCCACTAGAACCACCTGGCACATTTTCATAGTCCTTCCTGAGGGATGAAGTTACTCAATCCTCTTCTTACTTTGTCATAGCCTTTGTATTGGTCACTTGTCCTGAGAGTCTGTGGGCTGTGTCCTGAACTTCAGCTAATTACATTAAAGGGATTATTTCCTTTTCTTGATGCTTGTTATAATTTTCATCCTTCATGAGCCATTTCTTCTGTTTCAGGAACAACACTCTGTGGTAGGCCAGGGAGCTGGCCCCACTCCAAGCTCCAGTTCTTGCTCAAATCCAAACACTGGAAGTGGTTACATGAACTCATCCCAGCAATCATTGTTGAATCAGCAGCTGATGGAAAAGAAACAGGCTCTGCAACGGCAAATGATGGAGCAAAAACAACTCCTTCTACAGCAGCAGATGTTGGCAGAAGCTGTAAGTTTACTAATTTCTTATTTTACATGGAAAATATTGTCATAAAAACAATAGAAAAGAAAGCTAAGACAGGGAGAAGAAATTCCCCTAAAACTTCAAGGTTGTTTTGGCAATGCGTAGAACTTCAAGAGTGCGCCTTGTATTTTTCAGCACTTTTCTAAGCCTTTTTGAAACCTTCTTCAATCTACACAAAACAACTCAAGTGTCCAAGCTACTGTGGTTTCATTACAAGAACAGTCCAAGCCTATGCTTGGTTTTGAGGCATATGAATATTGTCCATGGTTTTCTTTGCAAGATAAACCAAGGTGCACTGCTATGCTACCTTCACCTCAGAGGAAAGTTTATTTCCAGGATCTGTCACTCAGGCAGCATAGTATAAAATGCCTGTGTGTAAACAAGGATCAGGTACCTTGATTTTGGGGCTCAACACAAGTTTGTGTAATTGGCTGGGGTCGCATATGAGTCCTACTTTCTCTGGTTTAATTTTTGCATTTCTAGGTATCTGTAGCCAGTTCTTTCTCCTTTGGTATCTGAGAGACTAGTTGGGAGTTTCTGGTTATTTTAGGAGACATGGGGGATTCTATAAAGGAAATATTTCTTGACTTTTCGATTTATGCAGAAGAAAAAAGAAGTTTCAACTAAGCGGTCTGTGCTGCAGCTTTCTGTCAGAATTTTTAGCAGAACAAAAACTTATTTGCTCAAATAGCTTCTCTTAAATAAAATGGAAATTTAATCATCTTGGCTTTGCTTTTGTATTGTGTACATAGAAATGCACATAAAGCTACAGTTTTTACATTAATTGCAGGGATTTCCTGGGAGTTTGTCTTCTTCACAAGGATTCAGATTGAGCAGGATATAAAAACAAACCTTACAAATCTTAATCAGATCCTTCACTCCCATCATGAATTGTGGAAATGCCTAAATAACACAAGAAAGGTTCTTCTCCCAGTGTTTTTAAGTGCTCCTGGGAGAAGAAAATACGGATTTTTCACTAGAAGGTCCATATGCATGCTGTTTTCAGGCAGATTATCCCCAAATTACTCTGATGGACTTGCATCATCAGGCAGGGCCTGACTCTTTCACACTGACAAGCTGGTTTGCCATTCTGGCAGCTGAGCACAAAACCCGTGCACTTTGCAGAAAAGGTGTAATGCTGTCCCAGCTGCTGTCCAGGAAAGGCACATGTGCACCAAACTCACAATTTCCTGCCATGGGGGCACATATCCCAGCGAGCCATGTCTCATGAATGAGCAGTAGCACTCTGGAGGCATCAAATCACACTGATGATGAGAGATTTGGCATTGACTCTGGTACCTGCTCCTGATCTTTACGAGCACAGGGCAGTTAGTCAGATTTCAGTTCAAGGACTTGGATTTTTATCTTCTTCTCACCAGAGACATGTCCCTGCAAGCTCAAAAGAGAAAAAAAATCTCCCCAACTAGTATTTTTTTCCTGCAATCTTTCCTTGCCGTCCTTGTCCCAATTCTTGTACTCCCAATGTAAGAGGAAAGACAGCACCTTGTACATGTACAGGGAAGCACAGGGCAATATTGAGTGACATGAAAACAGCCAGCTCAGCACCATCCTTATTAAACCATGTGTCCTGCTGGTATCCCTCCTGAGGAGAGCAGGGAGGAGCAAAAAGCAAGGATTTTGCTGGGTTTTGTGGTCACCCCTCCAATGTAGGAAGACAGAGTGAAGGAGGGATGGGCATGGCTGTAGATGGGAATGACGAGCTGGAATTGGAATATACTTTGTACTGCAGTGCAAACATGGACATTGTTCTCAGAGGCTGAGAGGAAAGTTGAAGCAGACTCAAACACAATGCAACCACCAAAAAGATTTCCATATAGACTTCAGTAGGTGATGGCACAGTTTCACAAGTGACTGTCCTGTGGACCAGACAGGGTGAAAGGAAGAAATTCTTCAGTTTTGTACACACTGAGAAAAGAAAGAGCTTGGCAAGACACAGAGACAGGAAAGCATAAAGAAAAGCAAATTAATGTACTTCTACTCTAATCCTCTAGGAGAAAATAACTCCACAAGACCAGCTGAACAGACACTTGACAAGACCACCACCAGATTATAAAGACCAAAGAAGAAATGTGGTCAACATGCAACAAGCAAACCAGTATCCTGGTAAGTACCCTTGGGCTCAATGCAAATCTTTCCTTTCTTCCTTCCTTCCAGCTGGAAGACTGCCTGTAAGAGCTGTGCATGCATGGGATGACTGGGGCATGATTTTCTGGATATCTGCTTCCATCACTGCAGAGGCAGTGGGTGGTGGCTGCTGCCCTCCTGTGCTATTTACCTCCCTGTCCTGCACCACTGGGAAGTGCTGGTGTATGATCTGGTGCTTCATCCAGGCTGATACTGCCTCTCTCAGACATGGGGAAGGAGGAGTTGGTACCCCTCCCATTAGCACTGTCTGGGGCAGATGTGCACCCAAATACCTGATGCAGAGATGTCCTCTTGACTATGCAGTCTCACTGTGTTCAGATGCTTCTCTCACATATGTGGTGCATCTTGGTTTAGAGACTGAGATGAGACCCATCCCTCCCTTCAAATGGCAGTTCATGTACAGTGTGAGGACCCTCACACACATTTTTAAGTACCTCACATGGCACCATCCTGGGTGGTACTTTTGCTCTGCTTAATAGGCTGTGGTTGTGCCCTTAGTGCTGCTCTACAAGCAGCATTTCAACAGATCAGTCAAACAGTAGAGTAAAAGCCCTTACTTTCTGCCAGAACTGCCCAGGGCAGGAAATGCCCAACACTTCAGGACTAGTCCTTCACTTCAGCTCTTGTGCCCTGACCTCCTTGGAGAGTCTAGTTTTTGAAGCACAGGATTGCTTGTTTGGCTTTTCATGCTGTTCACCTTGCTGATTGGCTGAAGGCCACTCAGAGAGCAAAGGCAGAGTAAGGGAAAAATGCTGAGGAGAGAGGAGGTGGGGGAAATGCAGCAGATGGGACCAAAGGATGTTCTCTATATTGCAAAAGTGTCTGTGCATGTAAGTATAAAAAGGATCCTTTGCCTTGTAGTATATTTTTGTATGCAACATGTTAAAGAAAAAGAAGACTTTTTTATTTTTCCATAACTGTTGGCTCTGCAGATTCAGCCAGTGATCTGAGTCTTTCCTTCTTACCTGTCCTTTGTAGCAAAACTTTTTCAGCTTCTATTAAAATTTTAATGAGATCTGAAGTGCAGCTTACTCACATTCCACCCTCTCTGCCCAATCTGCTGGCTGTGTGGGATCCCCAGCCCAGCTCTGTAGAGATGGGCCAGGTTGGGCTGCTCAAGCAGCATTCATGCATTCCTTTGCTCTGCTTACAAGTTCTAGCAGTGATAAGCTTGCTGCAACCTGGAAACTGCTGCTGGAAACTGCTGCTTTCTAATGGACCTGGGTGTTAATCTTCTCCGGTAAACTGGCTCAAGCATCCCAGTGTAATAGCCAATGGTGAGGGCCCTGCTCACTGGCTTGGTACCTCCTGTACTCCCAAAATAAATGCTTTGGCAACCCCAGCATTTTGCTGGGGAATCTTGTGATTTGGCGTGTTGTTTAAAGGTTTGTTCCTGGAATCAAATGATTAACTGAGACTCTTGGCTTTTACTTAAAAACAATCCATTTCTAGTCTGAGAGAGAAAATGGAAGTGAGTGCAGCCACATGTGTGAAAGGCTCCAAAGTGAATAGATCACCGTTGTTATGCAGTGGCTCTTGTTGTTGTTGTTAATCTGATGGACTCTTTGCCAGTCTTGTGGTATTTGGAGTCCCATCTCCTCGGTTTGAAACATGTGGGAATGGCAGCACTTGTCCATCCAAATCTCAAGTCCCTGCTGAGTGAGCCCTGGGAGGACAGCAGCCTTTCAGGCGAGCCTGGGAGAAAGGGCTGTTCTGGGAGCTTCCAGCAAAGCTACCAGAGCGAGCCATTAGGAAACTCTTGCATAAGGGACTAACAGTAGGGAAACTGTTCCCTTTCTCTGGGAATAGCTTTGCTCAGATCGGGGAAGAAGAAACAAAATTCTAAATAAAATCACATAGGCTTGAGAAGCTTGGTTCAGTATTTTATTTCTCTCTACTTTTCATAATGCCATGCCATGGCAAGAAAGCCCCAAGAAAAGAGCAGGTGAATTGGGTAGGGAAGCTGTTTCTCCGAATTGCTGTAGCCTGGGGTGCCCAGCTGCTGTACACACTGCTTCTGGGGAAGGCATTTCTTCCCATCTGGAAGAAATAAGAATGGAAAATACTTGTGTTAAAAATAAAACCATAAAAATAGCAAAACAAAGAAAGAGGAAGCTTCATCTTTTAGCAACAAGTACAACCCCTTCCCAAACACTTGTGCTCTTTAAAAAGTGTAGCATTTGCAGGAGCAGTGTGATGGTAGCCCTGGGGTCTGCCCAACAGCTGGCAGGGTCATCCCAGTGGCAATGAAGTGACTCTACAAACCTGTAGTTCAGCTGGAGGGAGAGAACCATCTCTCCCCAGCTTGCTGTTCATTTGAAATGCCACTGAATTCTGTACCATTCCTCCTCTCTGATATGGGCTCATGGGAGCAAAAAATCAGGGACCCATCCATGCAAAAAAAAAAAAGACAGAATCACAGAAAGGTTTGGGTTGGAAGGGACCTTAAAGATCATCTAGTTCCAAACCTTCTGCCATGAGCAGGGATACTTGCCACTGTCACTAGACTAGGTTAGTCAGAGCCCCATCTAACCTGGCCTTGAATACTTTCAGGGATGGGACATTCACAACTCTCACTAACCCAGTGTTTCAGCACCCTCAAATAAATTCCTTCCCTATGTCTAATCTAAACCTTTCCTCTGTCAATTTTAAGTCATTCCCCCTTGTCCTGTCACTGCATATCCTTGTAAAAAGTCTCTCTCTCTCTCAGAGCCTCCTTCAGGTACTGAGAAGCACTAGATCATGTCAGAGCCTTCTCTTCTCCCAGCTTAACAACCCCAACTCTCTCAGCCAGTCTTCATAGGAGATGTTACAGTAGTTCCAAAAATGCACAGCCCACCAGCAAAGCCAAAGGTGGGGCTAGTGATGTGGTTGCCAACTGAGCATTGATTGTGAGAATGTAATTGTCCCTGTTGGACTAAAACCAGGTGGACTCCACATAGCATATCCTGTCCCAGAGGCTGCCCAGATCAGGGACTGAATTTAGGTGCTTAGGTTAGGACAACACAATTCTTAGGATAATTAGATCCTCTAGAGTCAATAGTCTCCCATTTGGAGCCAGTTTGTGGAACAGGCTGCCTTCCAGGATAAGGGGAACTTCTTAATTTAGGTATCTATGTTAATATTGATTTGGAACCAGGACTCTGCTTGTGGAGTCATGGTCAGTGTTAATAATGACTTGGGAAGAGTTATTTTTTAAATCCTTAAGGAAAAAAATTAATCCTTTGCATCCATTACTAAATGGAAATAGCATATGCATAAAAATATGCAGAAAATGCAGAAATATATAATTTTTTGTTTGGTTCCAGTCTGTGGGAGCTGAACATCATTATGGTGAAATTTCAACAGGAACAGTATATTAAACAGCTGTTCCTAAACATAGACTTTCTAAATATGTATGCTAATGATTTGTCTAAAAGAGTTTTAAAAGAGCTGGCTGAGAGGTTTTCCAAATTCGTAGTGTCCCCTTTTATTTAGTCTTGAAACACCAAGGAAGACTCCTAATGCCATGATAAAAATTAAAAGGCTAAGTAGGTAATTGCAGCCCTAAGAGCCTAATGCAAAGCTCAGCAAAACTACTGGGGAGCAGATACGACCCAAATAATAAAGAATTTAGTAAGGGGAAGATGTAATTAATTTCAAGCAACATGGGCTGATGTTAGAAGAATCTTTTCAAACTTGCATGGTATGTCTTTCAATGAAACCACAACTTAAAGGCAATTCAAGTTGTTCAGGTTATGTCTGTTAAAGCATCTGACTTCTTACTGCCTATTTTGGTTAAGAAACTTGAGTGACAGAAAATTAACATAGCTCAAAAGGAAGTGGCTGACAGGTGCCCAGATATCACTGTGACCAGGCTGTGTGATTTAAACTGGATATGCAAACATTGTCTGAGATAATGCTGAACTGGAAAAATAGAGCTTACTTTGCTTCCACATTGGAGATGTGTAAAAGTTATTACTGTGACCAGCTATGATGTACAGCTCTGAAATCGAATGTCAAAAACTGTCAAGTTCTGAAAGGAGCTCCAAAGTACCAAAGGACTGGAAAAAATGCCACACACTGAGACTGAAGTATTTGGAGAATGCTGCAAGCATGACACAGTCCTGAAGCACTGTGTAATAGGAAGGAATTTATGATGGACCAACTAATAAACTTAATCACAAAGACCAATATATAAGATTTGATGATGAAGCTGAAGTTAATCAAATTCCATCTGGTTTTGCCATATGTACGAAGGATTAAACCAAGGCAGTTTCATGCCCAAAAATTGCTATTAGTTGCACCCTATGAAATAGTAAATCTCCTCATTCCTCCTCTGGGGAAGGCTCAGAGAATTCCTGAAATACAGTGGTACCTTGGTAGCAAGCTCATTTGACAGCTTTTCTCACACTTTGGGAGCCACCCAAAGAGGTGTGAGAAATTAGCTTGTACTGTGCCATGTGGCACAGATTTCCTCAGCTGACCCACACATTGTGTGAAGAAACATCTCCTTTCATTTGCCTTGAACCTGACTTTTTCGAGCTGTGCTTCTTGTAGGGTTTGTGCTGGAAGCAACAGTAGCAAAGGGAATTACACTATGGAGCAGCTGATTGTGTGCAGAGAGGATTCTCCACAGGGCCATCTACACTGGCTGTGTTTAAAAAGTGATTGATCTTTTTCAACCAGTCATTCAGGGATTAATTCAGTCTTGCACTGCATAAGCACTCGGCCTTCATGGCATAAATGACCTTCTGTGGCCTCAAAATAGAGGCTACATAGCCAAAGAAGTGAGCTTGTATTGAGGTTTGGTGGCTGAAGGCAAGAAAATCCTCTCTTCTTGTCATCCATTGGCAGATGTCAAGTACAGGAAAATACTTCATTGGGCAGAATCAGCCAGGAGTGATAAACTCGTGCCAACTCATAACTTGTAGTTTTCTGATGCACCTAAGGGGATGTTCAGGTGCAGCAAGCTGGCACATCATGTGTGGTTCCCTCACTGGCAAGTCTGTTTCTGCAGGGGCAAATAGCCGTAGCCCACCTGGGAAGAGAGTTAGAAAGGCCATGTGTGGGGCTCACCACGCACAGCACCGAGCCATGTCCTCATTCCTGCTCGACCACCACGTGGCATGTCACAGACCGGACTGAGCTCCTGTCCCAGCACACAGCTGCAAATGTGTGAGATGCATAATCTTGGCTCCTGCTGTCATCTGGGACAGACATTCCCAAAAAAAGGATGGATACTGCTGCTGTAGGTGTCTAAGAAAGGTGGAAAAGGAGCCTGATGAAAGTGCCTTTCTCCCCATGGTCTCTAGAGGGAGCCAGGATGAGCCATGCCCTGTAAGGAAGAAAAGCTCTTGATCTCTGATGACATAAGAGAGGTTTTGTCCTGTCTGACGTGTCTAGTGCTTCTGTAAAGGAAGGCAGGAAAGTCTTCTCTCCTGCCTAGTTGTTCTGTGTGTCCTTCCCTGCTCCAACATTTCTCTTACAAAGAGCACCAGTTTTGGCTCATGCGTTCTCTCAAGGGATGGCAAGACCACAGGTAGCTTAGTGCAGACCAAACCACCCTTTGGATGATAGGCATCTTCAAGGCCTTGAGCAAGTTCATATAAGTCCTTTAAGAGCAAAGTGCCTTCTTCAAGAAACTCTACTCATAGAAAACTGGATTTTTGAGCTGTTGGTATTTGATTGACACCACACATTGATGCACTCACGCTTGTTGTAACACTTCTGTTTTCTCCTTTCCAGGTGGTTCACCAGCTGTGAGCATGAGCTCCAACAACATGTCCTTATCCAACCCAATTTCAACTCATAGCATCATGCCCCAGGGCTCCAGCCTCATGTCCACCCCTGCTGGAACCCGAATGCCTTCTGCTCCTGCTGCTCGGAGTATAGGCTGCTACGGGAACCTTCCTTGCAACCAACTAAGCACATACAATGTGACTTCAGGAATGAACCAAATGCAGCCACACAGAAACCAAAATCAAGTTCTGCCCAGTCAGAATAACCCCATGGTGTCCCGACAGCAAACCATGACACAGGGGAACAACGGGGCAGCTTTTGGGACGGGGTCAGTGGTCAACTCTCAGCAAATAAGGCCAAGCTTGACCCACGGAGCGACAGGTATCCCTGCTCAACGGCCGGCCAATGTGATGATCACGGCTACTGCCAATGCCCAGAACTGGGCCCCACAAGAGGCTGCAGTGAAGCAGCAGGATGCACTGAAACCTGCAGGGGTTCATTTCCCCACCGGCACTCCATATCCTAACCAGTCTTTGCAGCGCAACGTAGGCAACCAGCATTTTCCTCAGCGTGCATTGGCACCTCCTAACCAGTTAACGGCGGGAGTCCAAATGAGGCCCCCTCTAAACCAAATGCACCAGACTCTGAATGGACAATCTGCTGGCTCACTACGAGGGCTCAGCATAAGACCCAATCAGCTGAGAGGACAGACTGTGCCTGCCTTGAATCAGCCAGGAACAAGTATGACGCCGCCGTCATCTCTGCCATCGACCGGTTTCACAACCACCAACCAAACCTCCCGGGCTTACCAAGGAAGTGACCACGGTAATGACCTAGCATTTGACTTTCTGAACCAGCAAGGTGACACTATAGGACCTGCGCTCAACAGTGACTCGGATTTTATAGATTCTTTACTGAAAACAGAACCTGGTAATGATGACTGGATGAAAGACATCAACCTCGATGAAATTTTAGGGAACCACTCGTAAGTGACAGTACCAAGAGTGAACCAGATGAAGAGGCAGCAAGGACATTAGCTTTCTTTCTACATGCCAACAACCTGCTTCATTAATTTACACTCCAGTAGCTGGGCTGTCCTTTAAAATACAACATAGAGCAACTGCCCTGTTTGAAGAGTAGCTCTAGGGACAAAACTGAAGTGACAGTGTAATTGATATTCCTGCCTGCCACAAAGGAATGAAACCATGTGAAGGGTCTGTTCCCCACACCAGTGCCTAGCCCATTGCAAACTCATTGGTTCTTCTCAGAGGGGCTCCGGGGAAAAAACGTGCTCAGCTTCCCGCACGTGGAAGCACCAGACAGTGATATGGGCTGTGGAACATCATTTGTCTGAGTGCAAGTAAGACCCCAAGTGGTCCACAGCTCTTCAGTCTTCATGTTCACAGCCCTTAACTTCCTTGGGACTGCTCAGCCCTGACAGCATCAAGCCCTGTGTAAATCTCATGGCATTACAAAAACTGTTTACTTCTGCACAGTATGAACTTACATTTGCTTTCCCAATTATTTTGTTATAAACCCTGTACCTTTTGTAGCACACAGCAGGCTAAGTGGTCTCATCCAAGGGAAAAAAGAAACAGATCATCCAGCCTGTTACTCTAGAATTTGTGTTCTCTCTTTCATCAGTGTTTGCAGTGAGTATTAGAGGATGCTGCTGTTCTGCCAAGCAGCACAGTCATTCTGGGCATTGAGGGAAACATGAGATGAACTACTACCAAAGCTCAGGATCCTCACTTTGCCACCTTGCCCTTCCCCAGAGACTCCAGTGACTTAATAGAAACTTGAGTGAGAAGGGTGCTCATGATTTGTCCCTCACTGCTCTCCCAGTCCAGCTTAGAGGAGGACAAATACCTAAAGTGGCTCAGCTAAGCCACTGTCCTCATTTTCATCTCAAATCATGGCGAGTATCAATCAGGTAGTTCAGCCTGATCTTCTTCTTTCAAACAGGTTTAGCCCAGACAAAACGGCATCATCTACCTGCCTGGGGGGAAGCTGCCATTTTGATTGCACAGCATTTTGGTTCCATCCTGTTTTCTCCTTTGCCATATGGGGGGAGTTGAAAGAGTTCTGGTGATGGCCCAGGTCCCCACAGCCTCTGTCTGGAGTATAAGAGGCTCTGCCCCTGAAACTAGCATGCACATCAATTATAACTCACAGCAGGAGGCTCCATCAGCCACATCTGTGCTTGTACATGAAACAGTTCTGGAGATTATTTCTGGGCACTGGACTCAATCATCTGTTCTGGGTTTGGGGATGGACCAGTTAATATTGCCCTGAGGAATTTCTGTGCATCACTAGGAAGATATACTGGGGCAAGGACCATTCCCATGAGCAGTTTGCAGCCACCTTGCCTTGAAGGCTAACAGAGCAGAGCAGTAAGGACACAGGCTGTCCCACATCTGCCAGGGAATCGTCTTGACTATATTAAATTTTTTGCTATAGACTTGGTCAGTAATGGCATCAGAAGGATATGCTATGTCACTATAAAGCAGCTCCACAGTTCCTGCCCGATTCAGACAGGATTCATGGATGGGAACAGATCTTGCAATTCAAATGAAAATGCTGTTCTTTCAAATGATGTGGTGCAATGTGTTTCACAGCCTCCTCTGAATTAGCTAAAACTAGATGTGGCAAAGGAATACAATGCCTACATTCGCATGCCTTGGTGCCAAGAGGCATTGCTCAGCCCATGCAAGTGCTTTATTCATCCTTGTTAGTGGCAGTGGGATGAGTAGACTATTTGACAATAGCCTCTGCACTTATCTGACCTACTTCTTGTGAGAGATTTTAATAAGGCTTTTCCAGTTATTTCACCCTGTCATTTCAAATGGGCACTATTTTTCAGGATGTTTCAAGAAGCATCGTCACACAAACGAGCACCAGCACCTCCACAAAAGGTGTAACATGGGCATTTAGTTAGGTATGCCAGTTGAGGCTGTTCATTCCCAGAGAAATTAGAGGGACAAGAAAGCCTGCTGAAGAGCCCCTTCTGCCAACCCAGCTAGTGATCACTGCACACCCCTGCATTGTGTAACGTGGTGACTCAGCTGCCCAGAAAGCTCCCTCTTCCCCCCAGTTTTGGTCGGGGTGCATGTCAGTACAAGTGATATTACCTTCGATATGTCAGTACAAGTTTTTCCAAGTCTTTGAAGAGCTTTTCAGCTCAGGCCACTGGGGTCCCACCTAAGCTTGGAGAGATACAGATGCGATGTAACAAACGTGTCCCTTATAAATCGTGCAAAACTAGACTGAAGTAATAGCTGCATGAGTTTGAAGTGAAAGGAAGATTGGCTTATCTGCCTCACACATTCCCTGTCCATGAGCAGGTCAGCAGTGACTGCCAGGGCACAGGTAGGAACAGACAACTGCAATGGGTGCCACTGAGGCCAAGGCTGATTCAGTATCACCATGAGCAATGGGCACTCTAGTCTGGTAACTTCAACTACTCTCACACGCCATTGAAAAAGCCAGACTGATTTCCAGATCCTCAAATGATGTAAAAAAAATTCTTCAGCTGAGGAGCTGGTCCCAAGGAGTCAGGAGTTGGACCCAATGATTCTCGTGGGTCCCTTCCAACTCAGGATATTCTATGATTCTATGGTTCTATGATATCATGCAGTGGTGGACTCAATGCTGAGTGTTGTCCTGTTGGCCTCAGCCTGGAGTGCAAAAGACACTGGGCTGTGAGTGCCATCCCTGGGAGCAAAATTACATCCTGTCTTAAGTAAATTCAAAAAAGGTAGAGGCCATTTCCAGTCCTGTAAATATATGCCTGATGCATTTGAAATGCGAGCTTGTGAAAGACTCTTGCAACCAAAACTTGAATCCAGTATCATTTCTTCAGAACACTTGTATCTGAATGGAGCTAGTGTCTTTTATTTTTTTTCTTTCTTTGCAATGGCTAAGTGCACTACCCTTAAAGTCTATTTTTCATCATTGACTGGGCACTCTTCACAGTATTGGGTTGTAAATATAAAGAATTATTTGTTTTGTAAACTTTTGTAAAAACAACAACAAAAAGTAATAATATTTTGGTAGGAATAATAAAAATCATATTATTTGGGTTATATTTATACATATGTGAAATAAATATACTATCAAAAAGTTGTATTTTATACAAAAAGTCAACTGTTACCTTTTGTATTCTATATACAAAGTTTTGTATGATATGATTGTTTATTTTTATCTGCAGATTTCAACTTTGGGTTTTGGGGGAGGGCAGAACGGGATCAAGGTTAAATAGCTGGGTCTGACCCCAAGCTCACTGAAACCAATGGAGTTTTTCCATTGCCTTCACAGGGCTTTGAATCAAGCCTTTAAATCACCTTCAGATATGTTTCACATCTGAAGCTCTCTGGAAACCTCAACATGAAAACATTCCAGGTTTCAAATTTTTTCCCCGAAAAGGCTTTTATTATTATAATTATTGTTATTATTGTTATTTCAGCTGTTGGGAGGCAGGTGGGACCTATGTAACTGTCATGTCCTTGTTGCATGTATGTCTGCTTTATATTTTCCCCATATTATAAACCAGTGTTTCTCTATACAGACTGAAAAGAAAAGTTGCTGTACAGAAATGTTTGTGTTTATGCATTTTTACATGTGGCTGTATATACCTCCTAGTACTATGCAGTGACACTTATTTGACTCCATTTATTTTTCACCTAAACATGAATAGTATGTTTTTCAGTAGCTATCAAAACTCTGCCAAGTAAATCAATCAAAATTATCCCAAGTGTCTCTTTTCTTACTATGAATTTTATATTGGATGTCTGTTTAGTCAACTGCTCATTCATCTGAGTAAATTAAAATCATGGTGATATTTAGGAGGGTGGGTGAGAAAAATGAACAGCTTCCAGGAGCTCAGCCCGCCTCTTTGCCAGAGAGCTGTGATGTTTTCCTACTGACTGAAGACATGGTTTCACTACCAGAAAGGGTTAACAAATAATGGTTAACAAAACCCACTATTTTAGCTCCTGGTGAATGGGTTAATAGAATCTTGCAGCAGAGCAATTTGCTCTGGGATTCTGCAAAAATTGAAGCTGAGAACTGTGTACCCCCAAGAGTTAGTTACCCCAAGAGGGCTAGCTAGGTCCCCAAGCCCATGCCCTGTCCCGGATCATACCTGGAGATATTTGCCCCACTCCCCTCAATATCAGAGACCCTTAATGAGAAGCCAGAAATCAGCTGGCTTCTCCTTTCCTCCTTGCCTCCTTCACATTACACTCATTCTAGCCTAAAGAGATTCCAGCCTATAGAGATTCCAGCCTGTAGAACATCACGTTGGGTTGCGGGCTGTTTCACACAAGTATTCATCCCTACCAGGCTATTTTTAGAAGGTCAGCCCTGAGGAAGTGTCCCGTTCCTTGAGAGGCTTTCCGGGCTCCATCTCCAAGTGGGCGGCTCTTCCTGCCCCATGAACTGAGCAGAAGGGGTGGTGGAGGGGATGTTTCGAAGGGACAAATGTCAGCACATCACTGCCTGTGCTCAAAGGCTGCCTTGTGCTATTTTGAGATGTAGGAAAAAAGAAAAGGGCTCCCCACATCTTGACTGCTTCACTGCTGGTGGTGATGATGAGGGACTGCCATGCAGCGCATCCACTCTTTTAGTCCCTCTCTGCTCCCCTACAGGGTAAGTGGGAAGGCACCTCCCTTGGCTGCCCCTCACACCACCAGCTCTACTGGCAGCTGCTGCCCTCACAGGTTTTTTGCTTATGTTGCTCAGTCCCTCCGAGGGATTGTGTCTGACTCCTACCCACAAATGGCTCCTTTGTGCTGCCCTGGCACCTGGTGCTTCCACAGGAGGGATGGGGGAGGATGCTGGCAGATGCCTGCTGTCCCACTGCAGTGGCTGTGCCCATACTCCCGATCCTGGGTGGATATGCTGAAGCGAAGAGGTGCCCAGGAGGTGTGTGGCTCTCTCCTCACTTCAGCATTTCCAGCACAGGTGATAGAAAGTGCTTCCCTTGCACTCAGGGGGGAAAATAAGGCACAGTCCCACTCACCCAAAAGGTAAATCCCAAAGAGATCAAGAAACTCATGCCCTAGCTGTAAAGGCAAAAGGCAAGGCAGGCAGGATGTGGGAGCCTCAGGCAGGGCTGCTGCCCACCAGCAGAATGTGTACCTTTGTCAGTAAGCTGAAAAACAGCCTGGGACCCCTCCCTGCCCCTGGAGCCACCCCCTGTGCCACCAGGCTCTGAGTCCCTGGTGGTGCCTGGGGCCATGACCACCCTCCTACAGGTCTCACAATCAAAAGCCATTCCCACTGTGGGTGCAGGACAAGAGGGATAAGACAGTATAAAATACAAGTCACCCTGCACCACATGGCTTCTGTGCCAGAAAATGTCCCCAGGCCTGTCTCCTGTGCCCAGGGAGATGCAGCCAGCGAGGCCACATGGAGAGGATGTGAGACATGAGTGGCAGTGAATATTTTCCCTGCCTGGCCAGATGCAGCACGGCAGGAATTGCACCAGGCCCAGGCAAGGGCTGACCTTTCCCACTGCATCCAAGTTAATTTGGTGGGAACCACTACCAGCTCAGGCAGCACAGCCAAGAGCGCTGCTCCCTCCCACGGCAGCATGGAGGTCTGGCAGCTGCAGGGACAGGGATGACATGGACGGGATTCCTCCCGCCACAATAAAAGTTTCAACCATGGTAAAAGTTTACTTCATTCTAATTTTTAAATTAGGCATTCTGGGTCCAGAAAAGGTCAGGCAAGCTGAAAAAAGCAGGTTGATTAGGACTTAGAAATTTCATCTTTAAAAAAAACAAAACCAAAGCCAAACAAAATGGAACAAAAACAAACAAACAAACAAAACCCACATAAAACCCGCAAAAACAAAACAAAACAAAGTAAAGCAAAACAAAACAAAACCAAGCCAAAACCAAAACAAACAAAAGAAACTCATCATGAAGCAGCATTTGGCAAATGGGCATTTTCATTACAAGAAGCTCCTTTAAAAGGGACGAAGCTTAAATTATTGTTTTTCCTGTAATGACCCAGCCTCCTGTGTGCTGGAGAGTGAACACCCAGCAAGCAATGGCCCTTGTGGGTGGACACATGTGGGTCTTTGTGTCACTGGCGTGCTGTGTGCATGGGTACCAAGGCTGGATGAGCTGCTGCAGCACCCTCAGGAGCAGTGGCAGAGGCAGCCTGAGCCTTTGGGAGCAGCAGGGATAAAGCCCCACCCGGCTGCGCTGCCTGTGCCCAGCGAGCAGCTCGCTCTCCCCACACTTGTTGTGCATTCCCGTACATGGCTTCAGACAACAAGGATGCTCTATCTACATATTTTTTGGAGGGCTGACTGATATGTTTTCACTCTGGTTGACCGGTCTGCCTTGTTTGACAGGACACAGTTGCTTTGTTTTATCCTTCTTGCCCAGGAACATGGGGGAAACTCTGGTGTTTTTAAGTGTTTGGGTGAAATGCTGAGTATAGGTGCATATAGGCATACCTGTTGAAGATAACAGATCTGATGGCAAAACCTATCCCTCAATATCAATTTGAGATGAAAGCTAAAGTTCCTGGTTGTTGTGAAGGTCTATGAATGTCATGTAAGGGCAGAGTTTGTCCTTGATACCATTATATTGGAGTGTCATGGTGAAAATAAAACCAAGGAATGCATTCAATTCACCTTTTGTGCTTACCTGGCCTCTAAATACAACAAGGAAGTTCAAATCTAGAGGCCTAAAATTTTTTTTCAAAAAATTAAATTAGTTTCAGAAGAGGTCCTAGAGTACCAGCTGCTGAAAAATATTTATTAGAAATTATTGTTGTATTGTTTAAGGATCTGATATGGAAAGCTCCTTCTTGCAGATGTGGCCTATAAGGTTAGTTCCATAAGCTGATTTCATGAACAAGTGGGCACACATAACAGCCAGATTAATATATGAGTATAATTCATATACCAATGAAATTTCCATCAGTAAAAGACATCTAACTTTTTCAAGGGAAAACGTACGGGGGACTCAATAATTTGGCTGCATCTCTTCAAATCTATTTGAGAAGAAAGCTGATGAGTTTTTCCAAAGTGCAGTTTTTTAAAAAGAGATGTCAGAATGCGCATGCCATATTATTTGATTCCTCAAGCGTAGCCATGTCTTTAAGGTAAATACTGAAGAATATCTAAAAATACATGCATTGGGCAATATAACCCTTTGTGAATTTACACAACAGCTTTGCCAATGAATGCTTATTCCTTTTCTGAGTTCCTTCTTCTCTTAAGGATTTTGATTTTTTTCCACATTACTTGTCCTTCAACAAGACTTCTAGCTAACATAATGTTATTCATAGTACCTCTATGAATAACCTAACTCTACAGCAAATTAAAATCGGTGTGAAGAAATGCATTGTACTCTCCTTAGTGTGAACATGTTAGCCTTAGTTCTGTTGGATAACCAGGATGCCTACAGCAGAGGCAGGAACACCATGTGTGTTTCCAAAAGGCTGATCAAAGCTGCAGGGCTGTGTGTTATCCCCATTCACACGTGAGCCACAAGTTAACTGCATTAGTACAGCTAAAATCAGGGTTTCATGCATAACACTCCCTGAAAGCCAACTTTTCCCTTCATTTAAGTAACAAATCCACTAACCAAAGAGTTTGTCCATAGTTACATGGCATCTTTATGTTATTATATGCCACATTGGTCTTGATTAATTGTGTGGATCTTACTAGAGTAAAGCCATCACATGATAATCTTATTCATTAACTTTCCCTGCAATGCCAAAGACTTAATCTAGTGTGTTTTACCATATAAACTGCTAGCTTCTGACACACAATTACCAATAGACCATCTGTTTATCCTGGCAAGTTTAAAACCTTCTCACCGAAAATATATGGAGTGGTTTAGAAGGTTACAAAGAGAAGCTTTCAACAGATAACAAGACAGTGCTGTTTAATGAAGTAAATAATTTTTAAAATGGAATTTAAAAAAAACCTTCATGAAGAACATTTCATTAGTTTCTCAACATTGAATATAGTCTTTTTATAAGTGACTCAAGTGCACAAAACAGCACAAAACTCAGAAATATTCCTTTGTTACATCTGTCTTTTTAACCTTCAGTAGTGGCCTATTTTGACTTCCCCTTTTGGTTTTCTTTTAAAAAAAAATTTAGAATTGAGTCTTTTTTGTACACTTTACAGTGCCTCCAAAGCCTCCTGCTATTAGATCGGTTTTAGCTTTCAGCAAGTGAGAATGTGCAATAAAGAAAAATTTCCCAATGGCCACCAACACCACGGCACAGCGTAGCTGTGCACTTGGATGACAGATTAGCTCCAGAAATGCTACTTTTTATTAAATTATCTAAGCTTTCATCAGAGACTGCTTTCACCAGGCTTTTACAGACTTTGATAAAAGGCAAGATTTTCGATAAGGAGCCCAAAGCCTAGCTCCCATGCCTACATTGATCTAAATGATGATGTCTGGCCCTCAGATTTTAGCTTGTAGAATACTGCCACCCTGTTAATGTGATGTAGTCCAGGCAGAAATAAGCAAATGAACAGAAATCTAGAAAATACACAGAGAAGAATGGAGGTTCTTTAGCCTGAAGAAGAGGAGATTTGAGTGGGAATAGGAAAGCGAGTCTTTGAATGGATGCATCATTGCTGCCAGGGCAGAAGATTGGGTATTTTCCATAAAGATCTCTACAGGCCAAGAAATCATGGCTTCAGGTTAGATGCCAGGTGGAATTTTGTAACAGGAAGGATAATATGAGCATGGACTGTCTGAGGAGGGTATGGGGTCTGAAGGTCCTCAGGACCTGCTTTAGGCAGCTGTCAGAAATGATAGTGGTGTGGTTATCTGTCTTCAGCCAGCGGAACAGACTAAATGTCTTTGTGGGTCCTCACAGAAAGGCAGCAAAAATATTGAAAACAAGTGAAAGGTTTTCATGTTGAGGAAGGAAATGGGAAAAAATTGTATTGTGGGGCTTAGGTCAATGAATACTTGCCAATTTATATGAGCAGCAATGCATCCCAGCCTATTTCCCATCCTGTAAGGCAACTATTCAAATCCCACTCTGCTTCTACACCATAAAAAAACAGCAGGAGGTTTTGAGAGAGATGGGTTTGTCCCAACTGTCATGTCTGCTCCTTCAGATGGTTTCCTGGGGAGTGAAGTTAAAGCAATTTTCTATTTTAGCTCCCTTTCCTGAAGAAAAAGATTTTGATCCTGTGCTTGCACTTTGGTGTTAAAGTTACCAGATCAGGCTGGCTAATCACAGGAATGATCAGGAGCTCTCAGAGATACGCGAATCCAGCCCAGAGCATGTCTAAGTTGATGTCTTTGTTCACTTCACAAAACTAAACAGGAGTACCTTGTGAGAGGATTAGGTATCTGCAATTCAATCCAGACAATTGCTTTATTATGGAAAACCATCCCTCTCCATACCACCCAGAAGGACAGCCACCACAGGACGACGGTACCACAGGCTCCTGTTCCACCCCAGCTGAAGCTGCAGGCTTTCGAGGCAGCGTTAAAAGAAGATGTACAGCTGCTACACCGTGTGTTTGTAAAGGTATTTAAAGGATTAGGGGAGAATTAAATGTTTGTCTGTCCTTGTTGTTCAGCACAGCTTCAAAGCTGGAAGACGACAGATATTAAAGAAGATATTTCCCATCTTTAAATACCGGAAGGAGACTCCTAAAACAATAGCAGGGAAATGCAGGCATGACCTAACAGATTTATACACAAAGATGCTGGATGATTCTTATCAGATGGTATGCATGCTGCATGCTCTTCTGCAGTATTAAACAGTGATATAAAGTTCACAATTTCAAACACTGGTGAACAATCCCTAACATGGACAAAAGAGCTGGCTCAGAATTCGTCTCTGGGAAACAGAAGGCAAGCACCCTGGCTGGTGGTTTCAATTCACCCCTCTGCACTGGGCTGACGAGTTAACTGGCCAATGGCAGAGAGGTGCTTGCCATGGCCTCTCCTCAAAGCAGTTCTCTTGAACACCCAGGGGTAGTCACCCGTTCATCTGCTGCTGTTAAATCTGCCTTCCACCAAGAGTCAGATCTCTTAAGTTCCCCAAACAGGGAACTTTCTCTATAACCTTTTAGGAAAAGGCAAGTCAGAAACAGAAACACCTTGGAGAAGAAGAAACAGAAAACACATTGGAGAAATTCTCAGGCCAGCAGGTGTTTTCTAGGGGAAGGCTTAATTAAGGATTCAAGTAAATTCAGTGGCTTAGCTGGCAAGGGGAAAAATGGAGAGTCTTTCTCAGAGAGGCTATGACATTAAATCAGATTTTTACTGAACTGAGAAACTTGCAGCTCCACAAATACGGCTAATGGAGTCTTAAGATACCTTGGCATGCCCCTGATATTGAGCTGTTCTGCACAGCTTAGACAGCTTTGGGGACACAGGCTAAGCTGTAGCTCACAGCCTGCAGTCACTGCCCTCAGGCACCAGAGCTCTGTCCAGGGCAGCCACTCTGCTCTGCACTGGGGCTGTGGCTGCACTCCGGCTCCAGGCCCTTCTGTCTCCAGCATCATCTTCTTAAAATACCAGGCCCAGCGTTCTGAAAGCATCTTTAGAAGGCAGACCAATGGCTGTTTTCTGCATGAAGGAACATCTCCTCCAGCTGCATTTGGGAGTTTTATGGATTATTCTTCTTCACCACTCATTCTTATTTTATTCATTATAGAAAGGGCAGAGCAAAGGCGAAAACCTCACTCATTATATATTTCTACTCTCCTGTTCCAGCCTGTTTCTCTGAAAGATGTCATCACTGAAACAGTTAATTGGGACCAGTAGCAATTTATATCATCCTCAGAGAATAAAGGAAAATTCTTTGTAACAGCAAACCTCATTCTGAGCAAACACAGCCCTGACTTCCTAGGCTGCCCATCACCTAAAACAGCTGCATTATTTGTGACTTCACAGGCCCCACAGTGAAGAAAATAACTTTATTCATCTTCACTGTCATCATAGTATAAATTTGAAATGTATTCGGGTTTGTGTTAGGTTTAATGAAAGTGGGAATGTGCTCCCTAGAACATTGTACAAGTTCTTTTACAATGTGCACTGAGCTAACAGATATTCAGGTTATTGAGCAACATGTTCATACAGCCAAAGGCTTCATATCTTTTCCATGAAGAATGCTGGAGCAGAACAAGGACATTTCTCGCCTTGCCTTCTTTTTCTTTTTAAAAGTGAATTAACATCTCTTACTGGGGACACTGGTCCATCCTACATTAGGGTTACTTAACCCTTGCCTTTACAATGGACCCCTGTGATCCTTTTCTGTGAAAGGATCAGACCTCCATTTTTTTGGAAGCACGTATTCATACTCTGCACAGGGAATGTCCTTGGGGTAAAAAAGTATCTTTGCCTTGGAAATTCCTCTCTGCTTTGGTTGAGACATTGATTGTTAAACCTCTGTTATTTCACTTCTCAGTTTCTTTAGGTTGGAAAGCATGTTGGCAACACTCCAGAATGACTGAAGCATTGAGGGAGCTATGAGGCACATGCTGATGGTTCAAGTCAGGGCTCATTCGGAACTCCTGCTGGCTTCAGGCACTGCCAACACCACAGAGCACCTCTGCTCTCTGCAGTTGCTTTTGTAGCAGAGTTGGCCAAAGCAAACATGTCCCAGCCACAGCATCAGCCTCCAAACTGTCTCTGCTTCTGAACCACCTGAGCTTGTCTGTCAGCGTGCTGAGGATGGGCTGAACCTGTTGGCAGAGCAGCAGCAGACATTGCGCAGAGACACAGCTGAGCTGCCAGAGCAGTTTGCAGCTGGGACATGGTGGAGGACTGTGCTTCATGTCACCGTCCTGCCACACCACCCTGGGGCCCCCATGATGGACTGAGGGATCCCATCCCTGAGCAGGGCAAAAAAAAAAGAACAGCTGCCTTAGGCTTCTTTGTTCTCCCTCCACAGCAGTGCTAACATACC
The DNA here is from genome assembly GCA_013399835.1 of Leptocoma aspasia. Lineage (NCBI taxonomy): Eukaryota > Metazoa > Chordata > Aves > Passeriformes > Nectariniidae > Leptocoma > Leptocoma aspasia. Next base: position 584,074 of record VXAX01002244.1, on the reverse strand, counting down.
CAGTACTAAAACTCACTTCTCATCCTTCTCCCTCCTTGCTAGGGTCAAAAATTTCCCAGCTAAGGAATGAGGGCTAGCATCTCCCTTCATCCACTCACCAGCAGCAGTGTATGTCCCTCTTAATCTCCCAAACTGCAGGGACCTGAGGCCCTTGTCCTTCAAGGGCAGGAAAGAGGATACTGGATTGTGCTCCTTCTCCTTATCTTTTGAGCCAAACACATGAGACAGCAATCCTTTTCAAACATCCCAGACCCCAGTCATACAGACGTGCACAAGCAGAATGAGGATATCAAGATCATCAAAGTCTCTGAGTTACTGTACTGATGGTTCAGAGGTGACTCACTGTAGATAAGAGTAAAGTAACTTATTACACTCATGTGAGATAATTAATGCTTAATTTTGGCCTTCAAAAACAGCAGGAGCCTATATTTCAGCACAGGGTAAAAGCAGTTGATATCCAAATGCTGAACTATGACCAGAAGTGGCATATTTGGTGTTGCTTGTAAAGCCTGCACTTATGTGCAGCCATAAAACTGGTTTCTAATTGCAGTTCCTTTATGCTTTTTGTCCTGAACCTTCTCTGCATCCAGCACCGAAATGGGATGTCTGAGTGGGATCCCTTTAGGTTATACTGGGAAATTCGAGAACCAGGCATTTCCTAACTTTTGATACATGTGGCATTGCATCCTAAATATTTCTTTCATACATTACTTTTATGAATGCAACACAGATTGATGTATTCATCAATCAAACAAGTGGCAGAATGGATAAAAGCTGTCTGCTCCTTCTAAGATCTAAAGCCAAGTTCAAGAGGAGGGCAGTGCTGTTCATGCCTAGGAAAAGAGTAACAGCAGCTAGTGCTTTCAGCTCATGTCAAAACTAGAGTCTGAGACCACTTGTAGGACACTGCTCCTGCAGTTGTGCACTTCCCTGACTAGCCACTCTACCACCTTCTTGGGAGAAGGACACACTCCCCTTTCCAGCTGTCCGGTGCTCCTAGAAGCATTGCCCAGTATCCTCATACTGGCTGTGTAATGGTCCCAGAGTCAATGAGAAACAACTCCATGGGTAGGTCCACATTGCTAAAATAAAAAGTGGTCACGGGGATGCTGGCCATGGAGCCAGGTGGAGCAAATTGTCTTCTGCTCACACAGAACTAGTTCCTTCTGGAGCAATCTTGCCTCATCCCTGCAATACTCAGCCTGGTTCTCCTCCAGCCCCATTAAAGCCCTGTGATCTGCCTTTTCCAAATTTTAGTTCAATTGGAAATGGCAATAAGCTTCTTCCTTCATTGTATCCATGGGCTGAATGCGTCTTCAGTAGCTTCCTGAACATTTTCTACAGCTCACACACTGCAGACAGGTAACTTACACAGAGCAGACAAACACTCTCAAATACTTCATTTTTATTGCACTCACTGTTACGCTTGCAACTCCCCAGCCCTTTCACCACTAGAGCGTAACACCCTGTTGCTTTTAAAAGAAAGTATGAGCCTTTCACATGGAAATTTGAGCCATCAAGGTAAATAAAAGGGAAACCAAAAGGAATTAATTTATACTGTGTTTTATATTCTAGAAGTGTCCTTCTCATTTTTAATATCATCTCTAGATCTTAACATCAACATTTTATTGTGTTTCATTAAAACACTACCACAAATGTGCATCTTCCTTAACAGAAAAGGAAGTATAAATGCAATAAAACCAAGTATTCTTAACCATTTCCCTAATTGTAGCTATTAAACATAGCAGCTGCAGATTAAAATCTCACTTTAAGGAGTCTGTGTGCACATAGGCAATATAGACAGTACTATTTCAGACAATGTAGACATAAAATTACTTAAAATGAATGTTTGCTTGACAATTGGTGTATAAATCGGGACTGTAAAACACAAATTTGAGTTCTAAGAGGTACAGAGAGTTTTCTCCTCCATATGAACACGTTTTCCCATCTCAGAGGCTGTAAGTGCTGGGACTTCAGACACCCTCCTAAAGTCTGACAGTACCAAACCAATTCTTACCCCCACATCCTTCCTTCCTGCCTGATCACCCTACAACTTCTGGAAAGGCATTTATTTCCAGCAGTAGTGGTTTAACAAGCATCGGAATTTTCAAACTTAACTCCTGTGAGTAATTCTTTCTTACTTCATGTTTGCCGGATTGAAGACCATTACAGAGATGCCAAGGAGCTGCTGGAGTGCAACAGCCCAAACCTGTAGACAGCCAGACAGCTGCTGTGATGTATTTAGTCCTTCAGAAGAAAAGATGCTTTATTTGAACTGACACAAAAAATTGATCTGTGTGTTCTGCAGCATGCAGGGGAAGTCCTGCCCCCAGAGCCCGAGGCCTGCAGCTCTCCAGGTGCCCACAGCCCTCAGGCTCCTTGTCTGCCCAGCACTACAGTCGGTGCCATGGACTGTGCGGGTACCATCACGTAGCTGTAAGCAAACACAGGCTACGGAGCACTGCAATAATGCACAGGCCATCGAGAATTTAAAGCATCAGGCAATTAAAAGCCAGGTGAATTGCGTGGCTCCAGCGGACCGTGCACACCGAGCACACAGGGATGGAACCTGATGTACTCATTAGCCTGTGGCGTATCTAATGCCTGACTGTTCTGTGGGCAGCCACGAGCTGGTGTTNAAAATCATTGGTTAGAGAAAATAGTAACATAGGTGTTACGTGTGTAGATTAGTAGAAGTTATTGGTAGAAAAGTAAAAACAAGATACATGTTAGAAAGTAATTGGACTGATTAGCTTTAAAAGGCCTTGGTTTTGGGTGCTCGGGGTACATTTTGTATATTTTGTACCTTGTTGTACCAAGGTACCTTTTGTACCTTGTTTCTCATATGTTAAGTCTGGTGTGCAGACGGCATATCAACTTCAAGATAAGAAAAGAATAAACAACAACCTGAAGACCAAGAAACAGAGTCTTGCTCGTTTTTCATACCTGGCAAAGAACTCACGAGAGGGAACCTCCTTCAAGGGCCCAGGAGGTAGGTTCCCAGCCATGTGGGGTCCAACCAAAAAAAGAACCTCACAGGAGTGAGGACAAGAAAGCAGTACACAGACAGAGCAGCAGGAAGAACAAAACAGTGTGCCCATCAAAAGTGCTTCATAAACAGGTAACAAGCTATAGTGTACGGGATTAGGTCCAGGTTGAGTCCAGAGCCCCATGTCTGTAGCACCTTGCATCACTACATGCATGACTGCATAAAAAATAAAAAACAAGTGACCAAAAAAAACTGTTAAAGGGTCACTGATCATTAGCTTCTGCTTCTGTCAAACACAGAGGGGGTGCAAGGCAAAAGCAGTGTCAGGGTGTCATCATAGCCGGTACAGAACCATACTGTGGATGAGCTGAGGTGACCACTATGATCAGGTTAACCAGAAGTATAGTAACTTTGGAGGCAGAGTGACAATTTCAGTGTAGCTGTAAGTCCTAAGTCCCTCTCTTTGTTTTGACTGGTTTCCAGCTTCAACAGCACCGGCATTACGCATCAGCAGGACCAAATCTGTGCATGTACCCTATGACCATCTTGTAACAGATGTTCTTGCAACCACAAGCAGCTCTAGCTCCAAATTGCAGCCACAGTGAGCTGTTCTTCATCAACCTCTCTGCCTGTGCCAAAGCTCTTGCTGTTTCTGACCTCATACTTTATCAGCTGATGGGGCTTGACAAAAGGAACACATGCCACCTCCAGTGTGATTTGATGATCACACATCACAGTGGGATCTCACCAGTGACAATCCGCCCTTCCCAAGACACTGAGAATCTTTTATCGGCTGCCCACTGCCCCTAAGCTGTAGATCAAGAAGACAAGAAAATGTAATAAATCTCAAAACCATTTCAGTGAATCAAAGGAGAGACAAGGGTGTCTCTGGCTGTGTGGTTTTCAGAACAATTATGGGACTGAGTCATGCTGCAAATTTTTTGGACTAATTGATGGGGACTAGACTAGGAAACACACAGTGTGTGAAGCTGCCTTTGCCATGAACCATTTAATGTGCTGTCTAAGAGGGCACAGGAATATATGAGCATAGTGGCAAAAATATGGGACATCCATAGAGCTGGAGCAAAGAGAGCTAGTTTTAGGATGGATAAGATTTTAATATTGGAATTGGAGCAAAAGGGACAAGGTGATCATTTTCAGAAGGAATTGGGGCTCTGACTCCCTTACTATTTATAGGCCTTTCAACCATAGGATGAGTTGTGTGATGGGGAGAGGGGGAGGGAGGGGAATGTCTGATGAGCTGTACCATGTAAGGACAGGTTATGACAAAGACTGCAGCAGGGGAGCAAGCTTTCTCAGAGTGGATCATCTGAGTACACAATCCCACTTCAAGGTCTACCCTTTGACCACTGCAGAGGCATGACTCCTCCTCTGCTCCGGGGACATTGAGTCAAGCAGCCACAGACCATGGCCAAACATCCTCACGAGACCCCTGCAAAAGGTTGTGCCAGGATGTCCAGGATGTGTGACTGTCCCTAGCTTTGGTGAGGCCCATGCTCACAGTGTGTGACACAACAGACCTGTGTTTCACTGTGCAGCAGCAAAGCTGAGGAGCTAATCCAGGAATGAGAACATCTGGATTCATAACATCTGGCACATTGATATAGCAGATGTATGGACCACACATACATACAGAGCTAGAAAGCCCTTAATTCAACAGACACATAGTTTAAGTGCAATGGATACAAAATAGTATCTCACTTTCACCCAGAAGGACTGAAGCAAAAGTCTTACTTCCCCTCAATAATGTTTTACATGGTACATAAAATTATCCTCTTTGTGCTGTGTTCACCACAGCTTTGACAGCCTCTAAACACCTTAGAAAGCCTGGGGCTATGTATTTTTCATTTTGTATATGCTACAACCACATACAATTTCAGGAAGTATAGGAGGATGTCTGCTTGTCTTTTACTTGGAATTAATCTTTTACACCTTTGATTCAAGGAAGTTCCTTGTCATTCTCTCTTTCAGATATCACTAAGCTGTGTCGGCCACATGGCATTAAAGATGAACACCGATAATTCTATTACTTATCCATGATGTTAATTTTATTTTACTGTTTCCTGTGTTGAAATCACAAAATGACAGAACATTACCTCATTTAAAAAAAAAAAAAAAAAAAAACACAAATCCAAATGATGATACTTGTAAGATAATGGTAGGGGATGTGGCAAGTAGAAGTAGGTTAACAGACTGAACTACACTTATTTTGCATCAGTTATACAACAGTCTTGTGAATTGTCCTTAATTGGTTTTGGTTATGTCAGGCCTTTATTTAATTCTCCATCACTTTTAAGAGCCCTGAGGAAATGCACTTCACAGAGAGAATATTCTGACTGACTTTGAAAATGCGCTATTGTTGAGCAGAAAGACTCGCTGAGCAGACTGCTAGTTTCTTTCAGCAGCAGGAGAGATGCAGGAGGTGATTAGCTTTGTTCTCATTTACAAAGCACCAGTGGGAATTTCTAAAGGGTTTCACAGGCCCTGGGGATAAGGCCAAGAACAAAACAGGGCAGTGAAAAGCAAATAGAGCACTTCATCAATAAACTACTTAGAGATGCCACATCAATAGCAAATTAGGAAGAAAGGAAGGCACTCTAATACTTTCACATAGCAATGGAGGTTTATATATTGTTTTTATTCCTACTTGACTTTTTCTAAACAACTGCACCTCTATCAAACTAAGCTTAACAGAGGGAATAGAGGTAATACCAACTCACCACAAGGCTATTTGATAAGATTTGAAAGGGAGACATGCACTGTTTTGTGCTAGTTCTACAGCGCTGACCTCTCCCAAGGGTTACTACCGCCAGGAACTCCATCCCCGGAAGGGCTGGGAAGGGAGCGCACCAGTGGGAAAGGGCTACCAGGAACTGCCTGACTGCTTAGCAAAGATGCTGAAGGACTGCTGCCACAGCACCCCCTGCCCGCATGTCCCCACAGAGGACACCATCTGCTCGCCGGACATAGGTGTGGATGGAAAGCTAAACAGAAGGGGCAGAGAGACAGTATGCCATTCATACCTCGGTTTTTATTAATAAATGGTGCTTCTAAAACGTTAATTGCCACTAACCATAGGGGAGGAAAAATATGAACATTTAAAATAATTTTATAGCTGGAACAAAATCAGCAAAGGTCTATGGATTTTTCAATTGTAATGATGTCGAGGCATTTTGTTTGGATTTTAATGCTGCAATAAACCACTAGCAATTCGCTTATTTTTCAAACAAGGATCTCACTTTTAACCACAAAACAGAGTTTTCATTTTAGAAAAGCCTCCATGAACTCAATTTTCTAGGCTGAAACCTTCCCTCCCCCAAAACTCATTTGCCAATTTGGTAACTTTTTGCTCAGAAGATCAAATGAAAAATACAAAAATAAACCCTGCTTCAACTAAACTGCATTTTCAAGTTTAAACCAGCTTCAAAACCATCTCACATCATCCTTGCTCAACAGCAGCTGATAGAGACTAAAGGAAAGAGCAACAGAAGCAGTTTCACAGCTGGATCATGCAGTCTCAGGTGAGGATGCTACGAACCTGCTTCAGCATCCTGCATGACTTCTGACGACAAGAACAAAATGGGAAACAACAGAGAGAAACACATCAACTAATTTACTCCTTGGAGCATGAAAAGGGATGATGTTTTGGTAACCATTGACAGCCATACAGTATACAAATGTTTAGAAGATACAGCGTTTATCCTGTTTTGAGGTAGTATTTAAACAGGAAGGTCCATCTGGGTGGATGCTCCTGACATCAGATGCTGTTTACCAACAAGGAGGCATTTCTGGAAACCCACTAGCCTCCCAACACATCCCCAGTGGTTAGTTTTTTTGCCTCATGAGATTCTTGCCAAAACAGCCACACATTTGAAAGACATCTGCATTCTTGATATGGGAGGCTTAAGATGCAGTCCCTCGGTCTTTGTAAGCAATGCCAAGAGCTTTTCTCCCTCTCCGCAATTGCTTCAAGGAACTGGGCGTACCACGGCTCTTCCATGCAGAACACTTGATACCGAACTGTGCCTGCAAAGTCTTCCGGACATGGTCCACCATGGATGCATTCGAGCTTTTCATCGCGTAACTTCACAGAGCACCCGTGCCAGCCTTGACCCGTGTGATTGTGACCTGCCACCTGCCACAGCCCTGCTCCACCCACTCGAGGGATAGACTCAGTGAGGATTCTCGAGCAGATGGGGGCAATTACAAATGCGAGGAGCACAGCTGTTTTAACTGTGGGGTGCGCAACCCAACTGGAAAGCCTAACGCAGGAGAGCCGACTTCAAGAGGGATGCTTGAGAGAGACCACTCCTTCGCTCTCAGGAACGACCGCCGTGCTCGGGGGATGGAACCGGGGAGCTGCCACCTTCCCTCGGTTCTCAAGAGGACGAAGAGGGGGGGTCGCGGCCCACTCTGCACCCTCACCACCCACGCCCCGCGCCCCCCTGAGGGCCTGCCCGGCGGGCGGCAGCGGCGCTCCCCGCTCCCCGCAGCCGGCGGCGGCNGCGGGGCGTGGGGGCTGAGGGAGGGAGCGGGGAGGGGCCGCCAGGGGAACGGAAACCGAAGGGATGGAGCTGGTGCTGTGTGCTCCCTCCGTGGGCAGGAGGCTCCTGCGTTTCCCCGCGCTGGGTCTCTCCTGCTGGGGTGTCCCTGCGCTGGGGCTGGCCGTGGGGTGACGGAGCAGGAAGGCAGGCGTGGGCTCTGCTCGGCTGCGGCACAGCCGCTCTCTCTTTCAGGCCTTTAAGCAGAGCAGGAGATGCTACCCCCGCCAGGCTCTCGGTAAATCCCTGCGTAGGCAGAGCAGTGCCCCTGCACATGGTGCCTGCGGTGGAGGGATTCGGGAGATGGGCAGCACAGGTGAGAGCTGCTGGAAGGGCAGGCGCGGCACCCGCTTGGGAGCTGCCTTTCAGCACGCTGCCGTGCCCACGCCAGGCCCTGTCCTCTTCTGGAGCAAATTTCCCGAGGCGTGTTGAGCCTCTGTGGTTTTGCTATCATGGGTTTTTCTGAGAGTCTGGCTTTGCGGTCTGAATGGCTTGTAATGCCATGTGGGTAATATTCAAGGTCCTTAAGCCACAGAAGCTGAAAGGAGACTTTTGTGTTCTTCCCACCGTCCATGAGCTACCAGTGGAATTTGAATTTGGTGACTGAAAGCACATCCTGCTTGGCCTTGTGTTTGATGGAGAAGGTTGCAGTAGGGTAGCAAGGGCAGGCACTGAGAGGCTGATAGGGCTGGTGGTGTGGGAAGCCCTGGTGTTGTGGTGGAGCCCAGGAGCAGGATATCCTGATGGCTGCTGAAGGTTGTTTTGTCCCGTTCTGGCTGCCCTTGCCGTGCCCAATTTGTAGGATCACAGGATAGCTCAGGCTGAAAAGATCTCAGCATCCCTGAGTCCAGCCTCCTACTCATACCAGAGACAGCTTTAAGATCAGATCAGGCTACTTCTGGCTTTTACCCAGTTTGGTCTTGAAAACCTACAGAGATGAAGTGCACACAGCCTCTCTGGACAGCCCATCAGCATCTCCTTTGTATCTTCCACTGGCACTGGGGGCACTGGGGCTGCTTCTTTGGTCCCCCAAAGCAGTCTCTCCCCAGTCTCTCACACAGGCAGGGTGCTCCAGCCCCGCTATCCCAGTGGTGCTTCCCTGTACTCCCTCTAGCTCCCTAGTGACTTTGCTGCACTGTGGGGCTAATACCTGGATGCAGTATTCCAGAAATGCTTTACTGAAAGCTGAGTAGAGGGGGATCCTTCCCTCAGTCTCCTGGCTCTGCCTCTGTTCTTAGAGCCCAAGATGCCGGTGGCCACTTTGTTGCCAGCATCTCAAAACTCCCATGCTTGCCTGTTACCCAGGTGCTCCTCAGACAGCCAGTGCTCAGTTTCCACTCAGGTTTCTTCATTCTTGAGTCCATTGTGACTCCTGACCCTCATTTCACCCTTCTTCATCCAATTCTTCTGTTCCCCTGCTCTCTGTACTGGTTTCCTTGTGCAGTTCTACCAGTGCCCTGCCAGATGCCTGCAGGCTTCTTTCCCCCTTATCTAACTGCCCCAATATATTCTTCTTTTTATCTCTGCATCAGCTCAGGCAACTTGGACCCATCTGGAGGTCATTCACTGTAAGAGGCCTATGGACACTAAAGAGAGCTTAACTCAGAAGAGCCAGTGGCTACAAGGAAGCTCCTGTTGAGCCCCTCGGCAGCATGCCCTGCACAAATGGAACCGTGGGGAAATTGAGATGATAAATCTGTTTCTGTTGAGCATGCACAAGGCTGTGTCCTCCAAGCCCTGGAAAGGCCCAGACTCTAACAGATTCTTTGGGATGTAAAAAAAGCTTATTCAAAAGCTTTCAGAATCTCAAGTCTCTGCTTGAATGTCTAGAACCCATAGAAGAAAGCTAGCCAGTTGGGAGGGTTTAATGTACTCCAAACAAAATACAGGTATTTGAAATAGATTAATGTTTTTCATCTGTAATTATTAATAAAAATACCCTCATCTTGAGTTGGTGTATGCTGTGAAACTTTTTACTTGAAATAGTTCAAGGTTAGGGCAAAATTGCAAGAAAATAAAACTAGAGTCTTGTAATGAGAGGTGCCTGGTGACCTTCAGAATGTTTCTTGTCAACTTCCCTTGCCAATCTAGTGATGTGTATGCACAAATAAATAATTGTCTATGAATTGGACAGTAGATTGATTATCATCAGGTTTTTTTTTCATTAAAGCTGTATTCCAATTTGATTTTATACATCAGAATAATTCTCTGAAGCTAATTGGACTATTTGTATGCATTGAAATATACTTATTTTAATCTCTGTGATTGTGATCTAACAGCTAGACCAGCTTTGAATTGTAACTATGACACATTTTCACCAAATGATTTTGTTTAAAAAGAAGAAGTTTTGGGGATGATGTGAGGAACACAATGAATCATAAGGATGCTGTCATCGGTTTTGATAATCCATTTTATTTAAAAGGAACAAAAACCAAAAAATGACTCAAAGGTCACTGATCCCAAAATCACCATTACCTAGCCATGTGAATCCTTACTGAGTTGTAGTTACTGAATTGTTTTATGCAAGATTTACAGGACTTGGAAAGGTGGTAATATGAAACACATACAGCAGTGCATTCTTTAGATTCTCTCAGCTCCTGGCTGGAAGTGTTATTATTTGTAGAGGTACTTAAGATCTAGGTCCTCAAGGAGACATGCTTGATAGAGTTTACTTATACATAAGGCTGCTCACGTCTGAATAAGTGTCTTGAAGAATGTTATAGGTTTGTCTTTTAATAAAGCACGTGAGATGTGGCAATAAGGGCATTTGACAGTGAAAGTTGCTTTGATATTTTATTAGACCCTAGTAATGTGCAATACTTGTGGTCCTTGAGGAAGATGTAGGAATAATTAAACAAATGTTACCTACTTTCTGTCCCAACTAGAAAAACATTTGAAAAACTCCTAATGAGACTTACAGTGTGGTTGTTTGTACAGGGTAAAAAATCGCCAGCTCTCTGTGAAAATACGGAGTTAGTTTCAGATGAGCAGGTCACAGCTCATTAACTCAGCTGCCCTCATGGTTGTGCTGAAACAGCTGTTCTGCTTTTCAAGTCTCAGCTGTCTCACCCAGTGCTGGCTTTGTGTGGCACAGCACCGGGTTCTGCAGCTCTCTGTGGTTTCCAAAGGTCAGTACTTAGGATGGACATTCCCCTTCCATCCTGTTCTCATGGAAGACACATGACCATGAGGCAGTTACTCATAAAGAGCTGTGGTGGTATTTGACTAGCAGCTTGCAAGAAGTGCTTGTGTGCCTGCAGTGTCTGTCCGGGAACAGCCCGTGAGACAGAAGAAAGGAGTGAGGTAAAACACTGATCCAAATGTCTGATGAGCTACAGTATGGTTATGTCCAGAAGAGTGAGCTTTTCTCAATGTTATGGATTGCTTTTATATCTCTAGAATGGCCTGAGGATCCTAGGTGAGTGAGTGATAAACACAGTTCAGCTGTGCTGGTTATTCAGACTTCTTCCAAGACCATTCTTAAAATGAATTTGTGGATGGGTTTGTTGTATTGTTGTTTTTGCAGATTTGAGGTGGCATACGGACCCACTGACCTCTGGAATTCAAAGGAACAGCCAACAAAATTATGCAATGATCATTTCCTTTTGTGAAAGGAAAGCCAGATAGAGTTGTACATGACTTTAGGGGAAAAAGTTGTGGCAAACTTCATATATTTACTTCCCGTGAGAAGTGATTAGGTATATTGTTCATGCAGTCTATGTGGTTACGTTCTGTAGTTTCTGAATGAGCATACATCTCTCTGTATTCCTCAGAAAAAGCGTATCACAGATCAGTCTGAACAATGGTCCAGTAAGATGTCTAAGAGACTTTCTGTTAGGTCTGCTGAAGATAAATTTGTATTGCCTCTGCAAAAGTGTGGAGGTGGTTGTACTGTAAAAAAACTGCTATAGCAGATGTCAGTGATATTTCAACATCAGTATGAAATGAGAGAAAGGTAAGGCAGTAGGTAGATGTTTCCCACCAGCGTGGCTGTAGCAATGCTCGATGTTACCGCTTTCTTGGTTGCTTGTTATCACCTTTGTTCTGGTGTTTATCATCCACAGAGGTCTGCAGACACAGTGGATCTTATGCACTGCACTTTTACTGAAGCATATGAGAGCAATCGTGCTCCTTGTCTTTATGTTTGCAGGGGTAAGTCTGAAAACATAAACTCGGTGTAAATCGGTGCAGCAAGGTCTGTTGAACCAGTAACTCCATGAGGTATGAACTCCCCTCTTGTCTCAAATAAGGCCCTGTCAATACCTGGTCTGATTTAAGGCTATGTTGAAGGAATTCTTTCCCGTGGATGAGAGTGGTGCTGGAAGGAGTTGTGTCTGTGAGCTGTTGGCTGAGGAGGGCTTTAGCTGTAGCACCACATTGCTACCAGATGTGTGAGCTTTGCTGATTGAGTTGTTTTGTGATGAGTCATTGAAGTTAGAGTTTGAAAGGGAAGATTTTTGCCAATTCTGGTGTTCGGTGAAATGCGAGTAGTTGTCATTTTCCTCATGGGCTTTGAGAGCATTTCTTGCATTTGATTTCTTGTAAATGCAAGATTTCTCAAGAGTTGTTACCATTAAAGACAAGTACATTGCTGGCTGAGTGTTGATAAGGAACTGGTTTTACATCTGAGGAACTTGACACTATGCCTACAACCAATTAGCAACTCCAGACAGGCTCATTATCATTGATTTTAATAAATGAGTGATAATTTCCAACACTTACTTGCAACTGAAGTCCATTCTGAGGCAGGGGTGTTTTTTCTGGTGTACTGTGTGTTGTGAAGATAAATAGCAGTTCTGCCTGCATATAGATTTGCAAAATGAGGAGAATCTTTTAATAGTCTCAGGATTTGGGACAGAAAATAATGAAAATAACATCTAGTGAAAAAGACATTAAGGGCTTCTAATTTATAGCAGTGAAGAGAAACCATTGCCTCTAAAGAATTCACAAATTATTTTTACTAGTTATCTTTGCCATCCACATTTCTGCTCCTGCATTCAGCAGAAATCATTTCTACTGGTCTCAGAGTGTGAGACCTACAGCTTAGTTTTCCTCTGTCAGGCACACGGACATCTCTTGGTCCCAGTTCTGACTGTTCAATAAAATGCTTTTTATTGATGACAAAAATATTTGGGTTTAAGCGTATTTTCCATTTGAGAATATAAAATACAATTGACACTCACCTGTTCATTGTATTGTAATTAAGGTTACACTGGTGTTTAAGAGCCTCACAGGAATTTGCAGTATTGTAGTTCTAGCTGCTGTACAGATGGTGATGCTTTCTGTGTTGAAAAGATGGGGACCAGCTATTTAATTGTACCTAAGCCAGGATTACTCTATTTTTAATAATGCCTGGTGGGTAATTTTGCTAAGCTCTTGGAAGTGCAGCTGAGTACTGAGACTCCTTGCTGAGAGATTGGGCACAGCGTGAGAAAGTCCAAGGATGAGATGAGAAAGTGCAGCAGAGACATGAGGCAAGATCTGACAACTGGCGAGGAGTGAAGCTAGGCTCAGAACACGACTCTCTTGGGTCCCATCAAGCACTCCTTCTCTGAAGAGAGATGGTAATGCTGTGTTGACTAGCAGTCTGTTTGCTAGACAGCGCTGAGTTGTGCACGTAGTTCCTTAACCACAGGCTATTTACAGCATGGCTGCAATTACAGAACCTGAATTTTAAGATTGTGGATGACCTGACAGTATCAAATTACTCAATTCCTATCTGTTGCATGATTGTACTCCTGATAGTGACACCTGTCTCAAACATATTTTGTTACATATTTTTGATGTTTATCGTCTTCCTTCCTTTGCTAATTCTTTTACACCTCAGGTGTACAGGCAAGAACTGCATTTGGAAAGGTCGTAATACCTCTTTAATGGCTCAGCAGATCGATTGTTCACATCTTCTTTGTCATGAATATTTTCCTGATGACCTGCTTTACTGTTACTGGTTTTTCAGTTCTGAGGGTATCAGCAGTGTAAAAAGAGATCTGATCCATACACCAAAGGGCTTTTGTTGACTCAGGAGTTGGAGTCAGTGATCCTTGTGGGTCCCTTCCAGTTCAGGATATTCTGTGTTACCAGAAAGCTTAGTCAAGGAAAGCAAACAACAGGCCTTCATTAGAAATGAAGGAAACAGTCCAGAGGTCACCTTGATATATGGGTGTTAGGTACAAGTGTAGTTGTAATACAGCACATGAAAAGGTCTTTTTATTTGTCCATGGGAAGCCCATTCCACCATGAGGGAAGAGTGACAGGAAGGGAATTAAGTGCTTGGTTTGTAGAGATGTCTGGGATAACCCAGGGAAGTCAGAATACAGGAGAGACACTGTCACGGTAATTACCCCATCTTCATTTTTAACTGAAATAACATCTGGCTTTTTTATTGCCCCAGTAACTGGGAGCTAATTGAAGAAAAAAAAAACTGTGAAAAAACAACAAAAAATCAATTGAACTTTTCAAAGTATTTGCTTTTTGCTTTCCTACCATCTGTAGTTACTTTTGCCAGAGAATGTTCTCACTCAGTAATTTTCCAGTGATTTCAAGGTAGGTCTTTTTTTTTTGTTTCTCTCTTGCTTCTCTGCTACGTGAATTCTTTGTCATTGCTTTCCAAACCCTGATATATTTGATGAAGAGAAAGTGTTAGCAGTTTTTGAGTCCATAACCCCTTCAAGGTGATTTTCTAGTAATTTTGTTAGCTCTGAACAAATGCTCCCACTTTACAGATCTGGCTTCTGTAGTCTTCTGGCCATGGCTCCAGAATCATTAATGCTGGGTCACCCAATGATTCAAAGTTGATCTGGGTCAGGTGTGGGTATGTGATCATATTTCTGCTGAACTATTTGGAAAAACAGGAGTTCATGGGGTTTTTTTCCTTTGTTCTGGGAAGACTGGCAACACCTGTTTAGAATAAAACAACATTTTTATCTGGATTTATTTACTGTGATGTGGAGATTGCATGTCCAGACAAAGTGTTACACTCAAAACCTTGTTCACAGCCAAAAAGGCAGCACGTTTTTATATAGCAAAGAATTTATTCTTAGTGTAACTGAATTTTTGGAAGTCTAATCACGATTAATCCAGATGCAGTTATTACGGAAAAATAACAAATAACAGTGCAGTTAAAACTGTTGTACCTTTAGTTCTTGGTTTTCTTCCCCTCTTCGCTCCTCTGGGTTCTAAGGTTGCTGATTTTATTCTGGTAGTAGTGGGTGTTAGAGCAAATTGTCAGCATCTGGAGTTCTTTTCTGGGAGGAGTATGAGGCTCATCATCTTGATTTCTTTTGTTCTTTCTTTCGTCCATCTGTCCATCCTGTAGGATCCACCTGGGGTCATTTTAGCATGTTTGGTAAAACAACTTTACACCTGTTTCTTTCTGTCATTGGTCTGCAGTTCCACATTGCATCTGAGTTTTTGCTATATATAGTTGCTTTTATGGGTATTAGACACCATTTCTTTGTTCTCTTTGTTATCTCTGAAGCCAGTTTTGTCCAGCTCCAGGTCTGCATTTCTTTGGCTGACCATTGGTGATTTATTTATAGCCATGGTCTCAGGTGCCAAGCCTGTGCCCTGTTTCTCATCCTGTGCCTCTACTCTTCTATGCCTCATCCTGTGTCTCCACTTCTCCAGTCCTCTGCTGTGGTAACAGGCTATTGTATTTCTCTCTACAAAGTTACTACGCGAGTGGTAAATAGTCTACATAAAATAGCTGCTTTTTACTGCTGTGCAAAGCTGTGGTTGTACCACACACAAACAAAAATAAACCAGAGGGGATATATATATACCTGAGCAATTACAGAAATTGTAGTCACACCTAAACCAGTTAAACCAAAGCTACAAGCAGGCCAAGGAAAGTTAAGGCAAAGGATAAGTGACACGTCCTGAGGCCTTGAAAATTCACTACAAAGCTTATAGCCTGTGAAGGACAATGGCAGTACTGAATGGCAGGGCTGAAGGTTAACCCAACAATTTTTTTCTGTACCAAATATAACTGCTGGAGTGAATATATCTCTGATCATTGCTTGGTGTTTTGTGATCAAAGTGTTTGTTGCGTTTTTACCCCGGTACAGAATGAACTGATATATGGATTACTGAGCTGAACCACAGCCTCATTTGTAGCTTCTGCCTTTAGTGAAAATAAAGCATTTGTGCTGTTTTTATTGCTGTTTTAATAAATCTTATTGTTGACTTCAGTTGATATCACTGCTCAGTGGTCTTCTCAAAGAGAAAGACAGCACACCTTGGTAGTAGGACTGCCTTCATGAATGGATTCAGCTAAATCTCTCCAGGAAAGGGCTGGAGGCTGGGAATGAGTTTGGTGCAGTTGTGAGGTTGAAGGGCCTGTCTGCCTGCTGTGGAGAGCAGATGCTGAAGGTAAGGGCAGGTCACTGAGGCCTGTAGTACCAGAGACGAGCTGCTGAAGGATGAATGCCAAAATCAGTTGATTTAACCAGCAGATGGATACCTTTAGCAAATCAAAATTGGTCAGCATCTCACTTGTAAGTAGAACCCCTCTGAAAAGAAATTAAAAATGTGCGATCTTCTGCTCATACTTTACCCAACTTGACTTCTGGAGTAGACTGTTCTTGAAAATTCAGGCTGTGTCTTCCAGTCTTAGAATTGATATCTCACTCCCACACTGAAAATGACCCCCCACACCTTATGAGGGAGTACTTCCCAAGTCTTTTCCTCAAAGGTGAAGCAACATGCTAACAGAGTAGTCATTAAACACTGGGGTGTGAGAAGGAGGGTCTGGGGGGACTATTGGTGGATGTGTTCAGGGTGTGTGCCAGCAGAGCAGTCTTGGGCCTTCAGTATTCCCACCTGTTTGGGTACAGCTTCTGCTGATCACTGCTGTCTCCAGCACCATGAGGAAAGACAGAGTTCACCTTTTTTTGTTAAAACATACTCTGATTCTAGATTATACATTGTGATTCCACTTTCAGCTTGCACCTTTCATACAGAAAAATGCAGGCATCCTGCATGAGATTTTTCTCATCTGATTGGATTGATACAGAGTTCTGGTAGTCTCTGGGTTGGTGGTTTTTCTTTTTCTTTGTTTTTCTTTTTATTTTTGTAGACAATGAGAAAGAATCAATTTTGAAGACAATGAGTCATCTCAGTTTCTCCACAGTGACTCGAAGTAGAGCCTACAGTGAGTAATTCAGATGTGACCACCTACACAGAACTCCCTCCCCATCATTGTGGTAAGGGCAAAGAGAGCATTGAATTTGGGTTGTTCTCAATTCCAAAAAAGGAAGGAACTATTTCTTAACGCACAGCATTCATCTTTTTTACATGTTAACTAAATATATTCGTAACTGAGAAGAGAGCAGAGATTTGTAGTCTGGTTTTCTAAGCCCCATTTCTCCATGTATGTGTATATATCTGTCTAGTTTGTCCACTGATAATTTTTCCTAACATTTGGACAGTTTTAACCATGTTTGAAGAGGAGTGAAAATAGCAACTTGTGACAAGTTTTGCATTTAAGCAAAAATGGATATAGGAAGGGAAGGCACAGCAGTTCTTCCTTTACAGAAAAAGTTTGTTTGATTTTCAACACAAGGGAATACCTAGATGAGAAAGATGTCATGAATATGTGCAGATTGTTTTGGACAAGGCTTCTCTTAAGCTGGAGAAATACATTCTCTCATTTTTGCATTTCCTTCTTTCCCTTTGTTTTCTCTAGTGTCTGCTAAAGGCTGTGTTCAGTTAAACACACAGCAAATAACAAACTACTCTGCCACAAGATACTGATCTTCAGGAAACCAGGCTTAGGATCTGGTTCAGATTGCTGTATCTCCATGGGAAGTAGGTATCTAAAACCTCTCTAGCCTCAGCAGAATCAATACACACCACAAGTAATTCAGTAGAGCAAAGCTAAGGGTCCGCTCTGAGAAGGCTGAGTAGTTGTCTAAAGTCCACTGCCTGGGTTTCCCTTGGCTAAGTAGAAGCAAACACACCCATGTTATCCACCAGCCAGGGGCAAACCCTTCTGACCTCATTGATCCTACTCCTTTTTGAGTTACTTGGTTTTTCACATACATTGATTTCTGCTTGAGGAAGCAGAAGTGTCAGGAGAAAGTGGCTGTGGGTGATCTTAGATTAGCCCTCATTTCAGATGAATGAGAACTGGTGAACAGAAAATCCTCAGATGAGCTTGCATAGTTTGTATTCCTCATTTCACTGCAAGGCAGAAGAATTTGAAAGATCTTTGTTTTCAACATGTACTCTAGAAGTTCTTCCTCATGTTGAGATGGAACTTCTTGTATTTTAGTTTATGGCCATTGCTCCTCATCCTGTTGCTTGGCACTACCAAAATGAGTCTGGCGCCGTCCTCTCGGCTCCCACCTTGGAGATACTGATGAGATCCCTTCTCAGTCTTCACTTCTCACACAAGTGCTCTGTGTTTCTGGAAGCATCTTGTGTTGGCCTAGGTGGAATTTCAGGAAATCAAGCCCATAAATATTGAGTACTTGTCTGACTTGAGCCTTGAGATTTTGCTAGGGACCAATTTCATGCAGGAGCTGAACTGTCAACAGAATAGAGGTGTTCCCAGTCTTTTTTTCTGAGCTGAATGTGGCAGAGCACATGGCTGAGTATTGTCTGTGAAAGCTTAGCAAGGTGTTACAGTTTTGCTAGGTGATACAA
Organism: Leptocoma aspasia; assembly: GCA_013399835.1. NCBI lineage: Eukaryota > Metazoa > Chordata > Aves > Passeriformes > Nectariniidae > Leptocoma > Leptocoma aspasia. The sequence continues at coordinate 565,876 of VXAX01002244.1, read as the reverse complement.
GACTCTTCACATTGGCTATATTTATACATCCTTTCCTCCTTCTTTTGATTTTTCCCAGGATGGAACAAGTAATGTCATTGATTAGTAAATGGCTGGTGTTAATTCCTGTGGGTGCTAGGTTTATTGGAGTGAGGGGGTTTTGTGGTATGTGTTTTAAAGGAAATCAGAAAGTTTAACAATATGTGTTACTAAGGTGTTTCTTAAATAGGGACATAGGAAGGAAGCTAAAGAAAAAAAACTGAGACAGCACATGAACTGTGAGAAGTACACGTATATTTGGCTAATCTAAACACAACTGGTTCTTAGTACATAACTAGAAATTGAGGCACTGCCAGAATACGAATTGTAAGAGAAGTTATATGTCTTTTTATTCAGTTCTTATATCTGTCCTAAGGTAAGTACTTATTAATATAATTCTTGTTTATCTTTCTTTCCTTGATCAAGTTAATAGATTTTTCCTAAAAAATAAAAATAAAAATTAACAAGCAAAAGAAAGATCTGATGTTCTATGTTTCCTTTTGCTTTTTTAATTTCGCCTTGCTCTTCGGTTCTGGACTAATTTTTGCAACTTGGCATGGGAGTGTCTGAATTTGCATCAAAATCTTGATAGTTCTTTACTTGTATGTCTTTCTCTGGCTTGATAAGTTTTTAAAAGGAAAGATGTCAATGTTTATAAGGTAGATATAAATATTGATTAACTGCAGGGGTGATTTTGAATTGTATGTCAGATTTCCATCATGGCTTTCGTCTTTATTCTAAGTACTTGTGGAGTCAGTTAGATGTTGCCAGCTCTCTCCTGTGGGATGCAGTGGAAAATCCAAGTTTTCTCTGGTGTAGGAGACAGCAGCACCACCCAGGTGTCTCAGATCTCTGCCACAGGACATCCTAAGCCCTGGAGTCAGCATTTTCCACAGGTAGGGCTAGGAGACAATGGATGTTCTTGTAGCACCAGGAGACACCTGAACCTGGATTGGATTTGTCAGTTCCCGTTTTGCCAGAGCAGTCATGCAGCATGGAGATTCCCTGGGCTGTGTGGGGAGAAAGCTGCAGGTCAGGACATGTGCTGGTTCATCACAGCCCAGGAGATCTCTTGCCAGACATCTTGTCAATCAGTGATCTCCCTGATGGCATTCTGTCTGTCCCTGTGCAGCACTGCTTCAGCCATCTGAAGCCTGAGGTGCTGGAATGTCTCCACCTCAGCCATATTTTTTTGACCTAGAAATAGTTTCTCAGCACAGGCAAGATCTTCTTCACTTCTAGTTTAGTCCTGCCCTCTGTAGCACCTGATACTTGAAAATAAAGGCTCTAGCTTCTTCTGAACAATACCAGAGATGCCAAAAAGCATAGCAGTAACCCAGTGTGTAGGAAGGCACAGACAAGAGCAGGTGGGAGCACTGTTCTAGCAGACAACCTTGTTAATTTGGCAGTAAACAGGATTGTGTTTTGAACCTCTCTTAATCTTATAGTCTTGATTTATCTTCAATGCTAAGGGCCTGTGCTGGTGATTGGAAACCCGTAAGCTTTGGAGCACAGACCTAGATGTGTGCACCATCTCCAGGAGGTCTGTCAGACCTTCCTCCCAAGGCCTAGGGCAGAGCCAGATGGACAGGGCTGCCTTTCCATTGTGTGTCACCTGGGGAAGGTGGGATGCCTGCCTTGCCTGCTACTCCCTACCCAAACTCCTAAGGCTGCAAGCAAAAGTGCTCCTGCTGGGGTGGATTTTGCAATCCAAACATTTCCTTTAGGAACTGGAATCAGAACAAAGTACTGGATTATCAGCCTGTTTTCAGAAGGTAGGAGCTAACTTTGCACTCTCTGGGTATGGGCTGAAATTGGTGGAGCAGAGTCAAAATGTCAGTTCCCTGTGGAAGTCTAACAACTTCTTGATTTTTTTTTTCTTTTCTCTTGTAGCTGAGCATCATCGCATACCAGCTGGGAGCTTGTTAGAAACTGAACTTCCCTTTTGTTCCTCTCATGAATACAGATCGTTTTGTAGTTATCTTTCCTGTGCTGATCAGAGAATATTGGTTCAGGGGTCTCGTAGCTCCTGTCCTTCCTGGTTTTTACCTTCTGGATTGTTGACTCATGAGAGCATGATACTGTGGGCTCCTTGCTGTTATTAATTACATGATGCATATTGGTTTGTCTTTGGGCGTTGGTCTTTACTCTTGGAATCTTGCAAATATTTTAAACAATCAGCCTATTGTTTAGCAAGTGCTCTACACACACTGTAGGCCTTTTGTGAATTTCAGTTTAAAAAAAATAATAAAAGAATGACTAATGGAGCACGAACGGTGCTTGTGACACTGTAGTCCATTGTGTAACTATTGAGAGCAAAATTTGCATTCCTAGAAAAGCTTGTTCGCAGACAAAATATAGGACATTCTCTTTATGGCTCATGGGAAAAGATGTACTGTATATTCAGCTCAGGATTCTGCTTGGAAGGATCAACTTTTAAAAAATGTCATTTTCCTCCCTTGGAACATTGAAGTCAGACTGAGACCCAGCTTTGCTTGGCAACAGAAGTGACTTTTTCATTCAGGCAAGTGGCATGGGGGGGCTATTTTAGGTCTGTCACATACATGCACCATGATTTGTTTGCTAAAATGGCTTCTCTTTTAGATGATGGTAAACTTTGACATTGATGGCCCTTTTGAATAGCGAGAGTACATTATTTTATAATATGAATATCTGCCTCCTCTGAATGCCAGATACAGCCTGGCAGTCTGTACTTTTCTTTCCTTCAAAAGCATATTTGTTTGTGCTTTTAGTTCTTCCCCTCTGAGGTTGTCACAGCAGAGGTTAAACTGGGATTTTTAGATGTTTAGAAAAATTGTGAGTTCGAGTCAACTCACCTGAAACTAACATCTCTCTGTCCTGCATGTGCAGGACAGATGGTACTGGGCTCTCAGAGGGGTAAGGCAGCATCTTATATATGCTATAGGCAGTTTCCTGTGGCATTTGTTGTCTAGGTAGAATTAGTCTGTTTTGACTTTCTGTTTTGCTGTGAAGAGTTAAGGTCCAGTCACTGCTCACTGGAGATACCACTCCTTTGTCTGGCAGTGAAATCTCTTTGGGAAAGGCATTGCCTGTTACAATGGGCACATGTGGTGCCAGTCACTGTGGGATTCCTGTCCTGGGAGGGATGGTGTTAAAATGCTAAAACTTAATTTACAGCAGCAGAGCCTGTTCTGGCCCCATGGCAGGGTGGAAGCCAGCACAGTGCCCAGCTCCTGCTGCAAGGCCCTGGTTCTGGCAAGATACCACCTGAGCTTCAAGTGCTTGCCTGGAGAGGGGTGTATGAGGGACTTCTGAGGAATTCAGGAGTATGTGTGTATACGCAGACAAGGACGGTGGGGACCACTTAGCCTTAGCACAGATCCACAGAGAGCTGTTCCAAATGGAGAGGCTGATGTGGGCAACAGCTGGGTGTCCCAGGCCAGTTCAGCCAGTTCTGGCTAGGACAGAGTCATATTCATGGGGAACAAGCACCCGTTTGTCTCCCTCTGCTCTGATGTGACTCAGGAGGTTTTTCAGTATTACCTTTTTCTTCTCTTGAAGAAACAAGAGTGTTGGAAGTATTGAGGAGGGAATGTTGTCAGTCTGAGTTTGGGAAGTGAGCAGGGATTGCTCAATACCTCTGCAGCATTATACTTGTAAGAGAACTGCCCAAGTACTACAAGTGCTTCTATTCATGGCCCTGCTGTAAATTCAGATCAATTGGACCCAGCTCTTTCGGCATCCGAAGCTACCAAATTAAATTGTATTTGCCATTCGTCATCATTAATTTGCAGTTTTCATCTTGATTAATTTTTAGGAATGAACATAATGAGAAACTTTTTAAAAAACAGGAAGAGAGGAAATGGAAATTTGCCCTCTGCAGTGTTTTTCTCATTTGTGACCTCTGTGTCTGAAACTGTATTGCTCAGTGGTGCATTTTGTCACCTGTTTTCTGTGTCAGTTCATTGACTATTGAAACAAAATATTCTGTTTGATACAGAAGAAATGGTGTGAGCAGCTCATGCCAATTAGTATCTGAGTAATTGGCACATCTTTGTGAGCAATAAAGCAGCTGCTTGTTGTACTGACAGGGAAAGAATATTCATAAAGAAGGTGCTGGAAAGGTGGCTTTATCATCACTGACTACTGATTTTGGTTGTGTTATTTATAGGAGTGAGCCAGGTTAGTTTTTAAGACATTGGTACAGAAAATAGGTGTCCTCAAGCCCTGTGCATGTACTGCAACTCAAAGTGGGCATATTTTCCAGAGATGTGTTTCCCTTCTGTTCGATGAATTTTTTTGTAGATTCTGGGTGTTAAATTCATATGCATATTCCTGCTCCTGGATTTAGGAGGGGTACTTTAGGGATCAGAACTTAATCTTATCTTCTTCCTTTTTATGGTCTCTGGATTTTTTTTTTGTTTATTTTGTTTTAGGGTTTTGTTTGGTTGTTTGTTTTTTTTTTTTTTTAGGATAGTATCTCTACTTTGAAGCAAGGCAAAAGTCTGTTTTTAACCTTTCAGTCTGAACAAGTATCATAGAACCATAGAATGGTTTGGGTTGAAAAGGACCTTAAAGATCATCTAGAGGGTTACATCTCCCCTGCCATGGGCTGAGACATCTTCCACTAGACCAGGTTGCTCAAAGACACATCCAACCTGGCCTTGCACAGGAATGTGACATCCAAAACTTCTCTGGGCAGCCTGTGCCAGTGTCTTATCTCCCTCATTGTATCCAGTCCCTTTCTCCATACGATTTACTTGTCTTTGGGAAGGTGTATATAATTTATGTTTTTGCTGAACAGAATGAGGCATACTTCTTGAGCTTGCTCAGAAATGACCATTCTCAGTAATTACAGGCTGAGATGGTTCAGTCAGATCACACCTCATATTCTTTTTGTGACTTCTGTCTAAGGTTTTGCCAAAAGTTATTGCTTGGTTTAAAGTGATACACGAAATTGGTTGTTGTGACTTTTTTTCTTGAGTCACACAACCTAAGAGAAGAGGTTGTATGGAGTGGTCATCCTTAGGCCTGATGGTCACAGAAAGCTTTTCACAGAGATCTAGTAGGAGTTTTTCTTTCCTCTGGAGTGTGAAAGCAGCAAAGCAAAATGTCCTGGGTTTGGAGTATGAAGAGTGTTGTATTAAGTTCCTGACAGCAGGGGTAATGATACAGATAGGAGAGCTCAGTCCTGCAGAAATTATGCATTTGTCTGCATCAGGTTAAAGCTTCAGGGCTTCATGGTTTGATTCTGGCAGTTTCTTTGCATCTTTGTGCTTATCTTCTACCTGACTTGGGTTCACTGTCATGCTCAGATCCTCACAAGGTCAAATCACCCTCTTCAGAAGCTTGTATGTGTGGTTTCTACTTCCAGGGAAAGCTATTGCTTCTCTATGCTAGGAAAGAAAGAACTTCGTAGTCAAACTCTTAGCGTAACAGTTGCCAAAACAAATGGCAACTACAAATTTTGTTTCTCTTCCTGGGCTTTCTTATACATCACATTTTTTACATTGCAGGGAGATTACCTTGTATCATTAATGGCAAATGCCATTTAATGATACTTTTTGAAGCGGCTTAAGACTTTATCACTGGTTTCACCCTAAATATTTCCCCTGCATGTTCATAGTTTAACAGGTCAAGTTTGTGCATCACAGACACTTCTGTTTGCAGCTTCTTTCCATCTTTGTTGACAGTTTAAGCTCAGCACGCTGGCATACCTTCAATTGTGCTACGGGTGCAGTAATACCTTTCAATTGCCTGAACAGGAACCACCGGAGGGCATCTGTCTGAGTCTGAATTATGTTTGAAAACCATCTGGCATATTGTGGGATAGTCCTAATAATAACAATGAACACTTTATCAGGAGTTGAGTCACTGTGCTCGGTTTCCAGTGTAAAACTCTTATTAGTTGCATGTATGTATTCCATATAGCCAAAGGGTTACTGCTGCGTGCAGACATTGTATAAGACCATTGTGCCGACAGCTTGCATTTGGGCTTGTTTATCATTCAAAATCTGGCTATAAAGAAAAACGATTAAATAAAAAAAATAATTACCAAGATGAAAGACACAGATCAGTGTTAGTTGCATCCTAGACCTTTTTCCTACTTCTGCATGAGGGAGGAGTGAGGAGGGGAGTAAATTGGGATGGCAGTCACAGGAGTAAGGTGCTTTCCCTGAAGGTGCTTTTGACCTGTTGAAGGGGTCTCTTTTCATACTTAACACAGACATCCATCAACAAGGACAAGGAAGAGCTGTCTGGGCCTGAAGCATGGGGAAAAGCTCCAGAAGGTCCTTGGTCATCACTGGTTCCTCACAGGAGCTTGCTTATTTCCCTGTAGGCAGACTCAAAGTATTTTGTGAATCTGAGTATATGTTGTTTCCCAGAACCTTAATGAGGTTCAGAGACAATACCATAATTTTGCATGTTTAAGTAGTATTGCAGCTAGCAGTGACTGGCACAGCTCTAGTGATTTTTAACCCTGGCTGAGATCTGTCCAGACCTACCTGTGTTCTCAGATGTTTGTCAGGTGCCCCCCAGCCCCACAGCACTTACACGTGCCCATTGTGCCCTGGCCATCCCTCAGGTCTGCTCTGTGTTGCCTTTACTGGTGAAATGCAGCTGTTGAGGCTTTGTCCCTGTGAGAACAGAATGTCCTCAGTGGGGTCCTCAGCACATTAAAGTGATGCCCATCAGGCTGCCAAAAGACACAAGACAGCTTTAACTTTACATTGGCAAAAGCTGGGATAATGTGCAGAAGCTGTGACAGAAGCCTGAGTAAATGGTTTGCCTGAGATGATGCAGAAGGGCTGGTGGCAAAGCATGGAGGGAGCTCTAGTGTCCTCACTCTGAGCCTGTGTGCCAGCCTCAGGATGCTCTCCTGCTCTCCCCCACCCAAAGGCACGTGAAACTGTGTGGTTTGAGGATCTTTGCTGTTATATTGGCAACAAAGGGGAGCTAAGGTTGACTAAACCACTGAAACTAATAAACTTCTCATGTGTGTGCAGGGACATCAGATTAATTAGTTTGCTAAGCAGTGGAGCTGGAGCTGTGCAGCTGCCTGACAGCAATAAGAAGAGGGAGCCACAAACCAGTGGCCTTTCTGCTGTCTGCTCCTTCCTTCCATCTCAGCTCCCTGGAAATGGCAGATGAGGAGAACAGAGGTAGCAGGAGCCAAACATATGCAACCTATGCATACTGTGCTGAGCTGCATAATCCAGGGGTATTGTTCACTTCCTAAAAGCTCCCACTGCTGTCACTGGAGGGAGGCTTCGCTGGTGGTTTCTGCAGGAGCACAGGGACATTGGTGTGGGGAGCTTTTGAAAATCCACTTCTAAAATGCAAATGCTTTCCTTCTTTAACAGCCACTTGAAGCCAAGCGTGATCAACAAACACAAAACACTCTCACAGCTCAGACATGCTGTGGATCATGGTTCTCCCCCTTTTCCTTTTTCCTTTTCTTTTTCCCCTGCATAATGCTGTTTGCCCTTTAATTTGAAAGTGAAATTAATTAACAATTTCATAAAAATCTTTGGTCTACAATGATTAGATAATCACTGCTTGTGTATTAAGCAGTCACTGGGAATGTACTAGGGCAGAGAAGTTGTGTCTGCAGAAAAACTGGTGAAATTTTGATCCTTTTATTAGCACTGTCCCTCCCTGGGAGCTGTTCAGAGCAAGTTAGACAGACAGCTCTTGGGACCTGTTTGGGTCTAGCATGTCCTTGCTTTGGGGCAGAGACTAACACACTCCACTAAATCTGTCCAGTCTTTCCAGCTCCCTTTTTTGTCTCTAAAGGATGTTAAATTTTTGATGCAAATGCTTCTACCAGTAGGTTTCTGTGATTTTGCAGTGGTTGCTTGGTTGAGTAATCTGTCCTGTGTGGGGTACAGGGCCAGGTCAGCTGCTGGTGTGCCCTCACTTAGGTACTTGTACCTGTGCTAAAGGATTTGTAAACTCAGCAGAGCTGCTGACCTTTAAAATACATTTAAATACGCAAAGGTGTGGGCCCTGAAAGGGGAGGGAGCTAGAAGGCATGGCTTCTGGAGGCTTACCCTGAGCCTCTGGCTCCCCCGGCTGGAGCCGGTGTGGGAGAAGGCACAGTGGGGACCCAGGGACAGGAATCAGGCTTGTCACCCAACGATAGCAGCATCTACAGTATCTGCTTGCTCTTCATTGATAACTTTTAAGTGCCTTTGAGTACCTTAAAGTACACTCTAAGTACCATCTCCTTATAGGTTGCTGTACAGTAAATGGGTTGCTGCAGTGTAGAATGATTAAATGTTTTTGGTTTTTTTTAACATGCTTTTAAAAATCAAGTTAATTAAATGGGTGCAAACATGAGGGTGAACACTTGGAAAATGAAGACTGACCATGCAGAAACCAGGCTGAAAGAAGTTTCAAGGGAACACATAAGGGGTCTGAGCTCGTTTAAGAAAAGTAATGTAAAAATGTGGTTTAGTGCTAAGCCTAATTTAGCATGCCTGCAGGCTGCTGTGTGCAAAGTGTTCTCAGCCTTCCTCATCATCTCCAGATACAGATTCCTTCCCTCTCTGCATGCTGCATCTGATGATTTATATAGCCATGTAATGAATCCAATCAGCCTTGTTACCCAACAGAAGACTCTTCATGTTTATTAATAGTTTACTGCCCCGTCAGATCAGCAGATTGAACCATGCATCCCCCGATGCCCATCCAGCACAATGGAGATGGCAGCAATGTGCAGTCTGGGTTGAGAGGAGAGGGGAATGTGATCAGCCCATCAGCAGCAGCAGCAGCAGCAGACACTTTATGTCAATTTTGTTGTAATGTGAAGCTATACACAAACACAGTGCTTATATGAGGCCTTTTCATTCGCAAGAATGGGAGGTTTTGCAGATTCAGTTATTGTTGTTTTAGTGTAAGATAATTTTCTGCCTGAACAGAGACTGTAGGGTCACTGTGGCATGAGTTGTATGCACAAGTATCACTGGCCATCTGGAATTATGTGAGTTTACCTGGCAACACTGCAGGAGTTGAGCACGTTGGAAAGCTGAGTGATTGGCTGTTGAACCTTGTACAGCAAGTGCATTCAGTGGAATTGTGCTAATTCATTGGCACACCAGTGTCATTTATTTTAAATAACTTTTTACTGTTCCTAAAGGTTCCATTTTGAAGTTTCTACTTCATAGGATGAAAGAGGTGCCAGTGCTCTTTAATTCTTGAATAGACAGGACTAACTCCCAGCAAGAGCCCAATTTTTCTGTAGTCCTTTTTGTTTTTAATGCTCCCTGTGCAATACTTTGCCAAACTCCAAAGAATAGAAATAAAAATGGAATATTTTGGCCTTTTTGTGGCTGTTTATCAGCAGCAAAACAATTTCCAGACAATTACCAAATCTCCAGGCCCTTTGGAGCCTTTGGAAGCTCAGATACAGCTATTTCTAGGTTGCCACATGTCTAATTGATATAAGTAGCAACAGTAATACTCCTGCTGGTATTCTGCTTCAGCCAAGGCTAGGCTTCCAAGTCTGGTAGCTGATCCTTAGGAGTGTCTTTACACCCAGCTAAAACCTTTCTGGGGTCAGTAAGAGTATGGGAATTAATCGGCACTGGTAGTATTTATCACTGTACAGTGACTTCAGGGAGTAATGTTGTACCACATAGGATCTTTCTTTACAGTCATCTGGGGTTTTAAAAGGCTTAGTATCAAATGCTAATTTAAAGCAATTAGGGTTCTAGGAGAGGTTGCAGCATAAAAATGCTGTAAAATATAAGCTTATTTTAATTGTTTACAGCTATATTAGGAAAACTGTATAGAAAAGGAAAATTTTTGTTTTGCTTTGTTATTTAGAGAATCACATTTTGTATCACCAGAGACATACGCTGGGAGAGTTTTTTTGTTCTCCTCAGCTTTGTACATATCCTTGAAGAAGAAAAGTTGTGTGCGATGAAAAGAGTTTTAATTCTGCATTTCTTCCACCACTGTACAGCTGCGGTTGGAGCTGTGCTGGCGTGCGTTCAGGAGTCTGTCTGTTTTCATCCCCTTGCAGTGCACTAATATCTCCCATCTGAAGGGCTGAAATGGAGGCCCTTAGTTTATGTAAGTTAGGATTTGATCCAGTGCTAAGGAAGCTTCCCCATCCAACCATCCAGGAGCCAGTCTGACAGTCGCTCTCTCACCACCTGAGCTGGGACCAAAGCCCCTTTGCAGCTATGCACCCCACACTCACAGACAGACCAAGTTTCATTGCCATCTCGATCCCAGATTTCCCATAGGAGGGTCTCAGATGACTGGATCCTTAAAACAACTTCATCTTGGTGCAGTAAGTAAATAACAAAATAGCAGCTCAAGCTGGTGCTTCTGAGGAGGGACCCCAAACAAAGGAAACCCTGACAGTCGAAATGCGGGAAGGTCTGGGGTCATTGGCTCCTGTAGTGTCCCTGAGTGTCGGGTCACCTGGCCAGGCCACAGGTCCCCAGGCCCTTTGCTGTGCAAAGGGTTGGCAGCTCTGGCCTCTTGGCTCGGGCTCTCACCACACACAGCTCAACCTGCAGCTCCTCTGCAGCTGCTCACCCAGCTTCGGGCACGGAGCGCGTTCCTCTGCACAAGCTGGTGGTTGTGTTAATGTTGGCTCAGTCTGAGCTGAGCTTCAGTAGTGGGTTGTGTACGCTTTGGCAGTCCCTGGTAATGGCAAGTAGATCTGGTTCTCTTAAAGCACTTCTGAGGGCTGAATAACTGAGAGTGGAAAGGGTAGGAAGAGTGAAAAATGCCTGATATGACTGTAAGCAAGTTGCTGGACATGTCAGCTTTTGAACTTTCTTGAGCACAGTTTTGATACACTCTGGTGTTTCTCTTTATAGCGCTTCCACGTCGCAGTCGGACCATTCCACTCACACCAAATCTGCTTCTGCTTTGTCATCTGACTCCATCTCCACCTCAGCAGACAACTTCTCTCCAGATTTAAGGGTATGTTTTGTCTTAAAAAAGAAAAAAATACAAAAATGTGACCTTCTTCAGAGAACATCTTGCTTCTGTGAGTTTGCTATGGTAAAATGTCAGCTTTCACTAATGCCAAAATATATTTAGCCAAATTACTGAAAGGACCTGAAGTCAAACAGGTGAGATTGAAGTTTAATCTCTACCATATGATGTCCTTCTTTATAAAGTTGTTTAATCTTGGAAAAGCTGACTCTGCAAGCCTCACTTGGAGATGAATTTTCAAAGCTGCTCCATTTTCTTTCAGGTGCTTTAAGTAAGTGAAATCCTCAACCTGTCAGTTGTATATACTTTTTCTTCTCTTATGTGCATGTATATATACATGAAGTGTTGTGTCTTGAGAGCTTCTGCTTGTTTGTAAACATTGAGTCCTTGGAAGTACCTTCTTTCAGAGAAAGATTGCAATTTCCAAGCTGATAAAAATAATCTTCCGTCACAATTAATTGCTCTGACATAAAAAAGGTCCAAACAGGGCTCTTTTAAGTCTACTATTAGATTAGTTAATTCTAAATTCAGAGTTCTAGTTCAGTGTGACAGGAGTTTTGAAAGCTATCTGTATATTCCTCTTATGAAGCCAAGGGGTTTGTTGATATATCTTAGCTTTAAAAAAAAAATGCCTGAGTATAAAACTGTTGGTACTGATAATTGTTACATTCTAGTAACAACCTGAGCATTTCTCAGCTGTGGTTGAGAATCTTTGTAAAATGTAAACACAGTAAAATTGCATAAAAATCTCTGAGTACAAAGCTAATTCCTTTGACAACTGTGATGATTTTTCATCCCATGAGTGCTGTCTCAGTCATCCATAATTAATAACAGAGAGCCCACCTATTCGTAAGTGACAAGTATATGAATGTTTCTTTCTAAAGGCAGCTTATTAACCAATTTTAAGCTAAGATTTGGAAATGAATCAGTAGTTTGTATGCATTCTATGATAGTTTGCACCTCTTGCCTATGGATACAAAAAGTTATCTTCTGAACACACCTGGGTATGGAAATTTGTAATATGTTTCAAGTTTCCCCTGTGAAGTCAGGTTATTCAGTCACTCTAAAATACAGAAAACATCATTTTTAGGCTGAGGTTAAGTGGCTTATTGATATGAATAAGATTGCAAATTCTGCTACAGCTCTAACTGTATAATATTAGATTATATATATAATATTATAAAAAATTAAACTTATTTTCTTATTTAATTTTTTATGAAGTTTGCATATGTGGAATTCCCTTTTCAGTTTTGATGCGCAACTCAACTTGTCTTCTCACAGTTTTTGTGACACTTGAGGACTACCTTTAGAAGTAGAGGACAAGCCAATATTTCCTTTTTAGAAGTGAAGTTGTCTTTCCCTTCTGGTGGTTAATATGGCTCAACGTGTTTTCTTTGCTATCCTGATTGTGTCTTGTGACTCTTTCCTCCCTTTTGTCACCTTATCTTTGTGAACTGTAAGCTTTCTGGGCAGGGATTCCAGCTCCCCTCAGCTTGTCTGGTTTCCCATTCAACAGAGCCTCTGTACTCACTAGCAATCAAAAACAGTGTCCACAGAGGAATGTTCACTTAGCTGCACGAGAGGTTTTTGTCAAGCAGAAGATGCCTCTGTTCCTGGAGGCCATTAAGAGCCCATAATTTCATGCTGTGCCACAGTTCCTATAATATGCAGGAGTGATTTCTTCACAGCCTGCCTGCTTTTTTTATTTCTAAGCAATCTAAAGTTCTGCCTTGTTTGGCAGAACTTTAGATTTGGAACAAATGCTGCTCCTCATTCATTTTAGAGTAGTGTTTCAGGAGAGATGGTAAAGCAGAGGATGACTTTTTTACAATAGTGTCACTGCAGGCTAAGTGTGAGCACCTGCTTCTGCTGGCAGAAGGCTTCTTGCTCTTCACCTGCATCAAATCTGTGTGAACACAATTCAGCACATGTCTTCTGTGCTTCACCTAAAGCTCACTCTTGCAGAGGTGGTGTGAGTGGCTGCAGTGCAGCTGTGTGTAGGTGTAAAGCTGGGTCATTCCACTACACTTGAGTGGCTGCTTGTCAGTGTTTAGGCAGACCTGGAGAAAGTGCATTCCCATGCTCCTAATTGTATTAGAGTATCGGGAGAAAGGGACAGTTTCCCCTGCTACAGATTGACTTAATTCTCCTAGAGGAGCTCATGCATTCATCATTTCACTCCTCATTCCTGAGAGTGTCTTATGCTGAGAGCAGTTCTTGGGGGTCAGATGATCTGTTCTCTACCTGTGTGCAGCCTCTCGTGTTGGTATTGCCAGTGCAACTGCAGACCCACCATCTGTCCTCTAATCATCGCTGTTGGTGCTGGTGTGTTACTGTTTGCTCCCTGGGCCTCCTCTTGCAGCCTGGTGCCAGCTCCCAAAGGGAACAGTTATTGTGAGTGGTGGCCAGCTAGTGCTGATTCTTTCAGGTCTTAAGTGGAGGACAACGGACGTTCTTTGCCAGGGCTTGTCATTCTTTGTCTGGTTTTCTTTAAATTGACATCTCTGTCATGTGGCTGTTCCACAAGTTTTGAAAGTCAGTTCTGTGAGAGATTCTTTTAAGGTCCTCATTGTTTTTGCTATTTTCTTTGAACTTTCTGAGACGTGGCCTTGCCTTGGATATTGCAGATGAGGCAGTACCATTAACTGATACAGTGGCACGAGCATGTTCTCTGCTCTAGCTCTTTCCTTACACACCTGAGCATCTTGTGTAGCTTTCATTGGCACAAGACAGCATGAACTCCCAAGTGTTACTTGGATTTGAGTACTGAGATTTGAGCTAAGCATCTCACTACTGTGGTACAGAAAGAGGTCCCACGTTGTTCCTGAAAGAATATAAGAGAACAAGCCCTGAAGAGGGAACTGATGCATTTTGTGGTAACTCTGTGGTATGGGTGGCAGGTGCCTGGGCTGTGCAACGTTCTCACAGGAAGGTGTTGCATCAGTTAGCTTTAAGAGGCTGAAAATAAGCTTTTCAAGATTTTGAAGTGGATATTCCAGTTTTGGGATTATTATCTTGTGTGTTTAAATTCTTCCTGCTAGAGTGAGTTGCTACGTGGATTCATCATCACTCCTACGTCTATTTGGTCTCTGCCTCTGCGTGTGCATTGGCTCAAATTTAGGAATTAAATTTCTCTGACGATGGAAAAACACTTTGTGATAGCTACAATTAGCACTCTCTTTTTCTGTGGGGAATTTTTAGAAGAATAGTAGGCGTCCATTGGGAGGAGGGAACCAGGGGAAGGACCTACCTAATTTCTTGCAGTCTGTGCCTGCAGTTTTCTTTTGGAGTGCAATTAACACTCTGTGTGCACGCGTGCATGTGTGTAATGAGGTAAATGAGACAACCACTAGGGATTCCTACTGAATGCATGTGCAGTATTTTTCCTAAGTCTTTCTCCAAAGTATTTAATAATAACCTTTATGAGGGGGGTTTTTTTTGGGTTTGTTTTTTTTTTTTTAATGTATATTGAGTGTGTCAGTATCTGGAACTGAGATTAAATTGCCTTTCCAGTAGAAAGTTTACAGAATTTTCACTTCATAAACTAACTCTAAATAACTTTTGGCTGCTTCAGTTAGTTTCATAGGAAA
>VXAX01002244.1:490981-551280 GCA_013399835.1 Leptocoma aspasia | reverse complement strand
AAGAAAAAACCCAACAAACCAAAGCCTTAACAGAAAAACAACAAGGCACTCTTAGGTTCTCCTTCCACCCCCTTCCTGATCTTAAATCTGAAGCTGTTTAGAATTGATTTAGGGTATATATGTCTTGGAGGGATTTTTTAGCAAATACACTGCCATATGTTTTAACATAAGTTATAGGTCAGGCAAGAACAGAATTGAAGTAGTTGGAAGTGAAAATGGAGTTGGAAATCCATAGATACATTGTGATTTGGGTTGAGATGTTAAAAACACCTTAAAGCCAACTTTGCCAAAGGGATTGGAGTGTATAAATAGCTGTTACAGATCTGGGAAGTTGGTGGTTAATAAAATACAGTGAGTTTCTTGCTCCTAAGTCCTTTAGGCAGTATTTTCTCCTGTACATGTGAGGAGATGTGTCTGTGCATTTTATAGTACTTAAGTCTTCTTGCTGATGCTCTATCTTTTATCAGTAGGGATTTCCATTTTTAGATAGCTGTTGCTTTATAGGATAATGCCTGAAGTTTACCATGTTCAAAGCTTTGGAGTAGCTCTTATAAAAGGGTTGGATCCTGTTCTTTTGTGGTTGAGAAGCAGTGGATATAATAGCCCTAGAGCCTGCTGCCCCTTCCCTTAAGAACAGTGCCTTTGCCTGATAATTTGTTAAGGCCTATTGTGTTTGCTTTTGGATTGTGTGCAGCAAAAGCTTAAACCAAAGGATGGAAACTCATATGTTGTTTTCTTTATATTGCTTCTTGCACCTAGAAGGAAGGAAAGCTACAGCAGATCTGTATGTCACCTGCAGTTTTGCAGCCTTCAGAAAAAGTGGTTTAAATCTTTGTTGTTAGCATTGCTGTTGCGACCACTAAACCATTCTCAACTTTGAGGGCAACACTGAGATCCACAATTCCTGATACTCCTCTGAAGTCCAGACAAAATACTGTACAAGCATATGACCGTTCATGACTGTTTGTTCCCTACATAATGATTTTCTTCTTTAATATACAAGGAATTGGTGGATTTACAGTAGGTTTATGCATGAGGTGCAAGAATATCATTGTAGCATTCCCAGGACTTGAAGGTTAGAAATGGGAAGAAACAGAATTATGGCTTGTGTAACCTTAATTTGTTATCTATTATGTGTATGGTCAGAGACTGTAGACAAGCTCATGTGGTTTATTTTGTAAGATACATAACTGGTGCATGACAAAAGGTATATGAAGGAGTATTTCCTTCCAAGACAGTAAATGGATACTGTTGCTGTCTCCTTAGGTTTCCTGGATTAAATTGGTTTGGGCAGGTCTGCATTCAAGCCAGCCAACTACAATTCCTTTACGCTCAATGGAAGGACATAGATCATTTGTGATGTGATCTATCTCATCTTTAAGGATATGCCCATGTTAGGTGAGAACGTCTTGCAGTTGAGCTAGAGAAGTCCTCGGTGCAGATGCTGGGAACATACTTTGAGGGGCAGCAAGTGATTTCTGTGGATCCCAGCTTTAACTGGGCTCGGGTAAAGGTGCAGTTTTATCTGTTTTGAGAACCTAATGTGTTTCTCTTCTGGAGAGAGTGCAGAGTAATATCTCCAGATATAGACTTGTAAAATTGAGGTAAATCCTGTCCCTCAGATGATATTGGGCAGGATTAGTTGAAATGCATGTCACTGACTTTGCCACCTTTGCCTTGCTTTATTCTAGCTTTAGTGCAAAGTAGCTTAGACTAGCTTTATGTAGAACACGTATATTGTTAGTAGAAAAACATATTGAAGAAAGATGTGATTCCCCCCCGCCTCCATCCTTTGCTGTAAATCACTAAAACTAACCCCAGTGAGCTTTTCCATTACTATCTCCCTGCCAATGCAGGAAGTGTGTCAGGCTTTGGTTATGTGTAACACATGTTCAACAAGAGCTGGGTTTAGAGAGTGACATAACATTTTAAACTCTAAGCACTCATTTTAGCAATGTTTTTGAGTTTTGATTTTAAGGGACTTTTCAGTCAGTGAGCGATGCTAGCTTGGAAGCACTAAATCATGGCAAAACCTCTGCCTAAGCTCCTCCATGCTAGTCAAAGACTTTCTGCCCTGCCAGTTGGCTCTGTGATAATATATGGAGATAAATATTCCTGTTTCAGACTAACCCTTGACTCTCTGCATGGGACTACCTGTAAGCAGCCTTGTTCATAGCAAATGCAAAGATGTCTTCTGTGTTGGGAGCTTTCCTTCCCGGTGCACTGGACTGTGACTGCTATTAAGTTACAGATTGTATTGTGCAAGCCACCAGATGGTGAAGATAATTGACCTGTGGTCACAAAACACTTGGCTAGATGTGAGCTGGTGATGCAGCAGTGAAATTGAATAAACTGTGTATCTTCTTATAGTTACTGTGTGAAAACTTGACCGTATATTTCTCTGCATCATTGCTTGGTTCCGTTCTCACGTGGAGGTGCACTTCACGTTTTTGTGTGTCCATACAGGAGTAGAAGTTGTACAGGCAGAAGTGACCTTTACCTGACCTGCCAGTAGTATTTCCATAGGTCCCTTTGTACACAGGGATGAAGTCCAAGGGCCAAATCCAAGAACAGCCAGTGCTTTATGTTATCATAGGTGTCAAACAGAGGGGACCTAAAGAGCAGCAGAAGAGAAGTAAGGAAGTCTTACAGGGAACTTACAGGGAACTTACAGGGAACAGGGAATATTTCAACTATCCTGAAATTATGATTTTGACCATACGAATTGCATGTGTGCGCCTGGGGGAAATGCGCTTCCTTTCTTTGGAGTATTAAGCTGTTGATGAACAAAGGCACAAAGGACTGGTTCTGGAGAATGAATGATGCTCTTGTCCATAAGCATGGTCATACCAGGACAGCCCTGTCTGTGACTGGTATTTAGCCCCTGCCATTGCCACATTTTTCGAGGACTTCAGTTTATAGTAAATGCTGCATATTTCATAAGAATTATAGTAATTTTCACTTTAAAATACCCCAAGAGATGGAAAATGTTGGTCCCCTCCTTGCACATCTCCCCAGTAAGTCTTTTTCTGCACCTCCCCCTTTCAAGGAAACAAACCCACAGAGTAGCCAACCTCTGGGTTGAAAAATATTGATTTCATGCAAATTAGATAGGGGAAAAAAGACAGATGCAGTCAGTTTTCTGTCTCCTTTACATGGAAATAATACTCCTCAAGTGCTCATCTAGTTAGAAAAGAGCAAAGACAGCAAACATTGCTGATTTTTTGTATATAGAGGTACCTAAATGCTTGAGTATGGGGTAACACACAGTGAAAGAAATCTCTGGAAGCATTTATGATTGCCATCTATTAGGAATGGAAAGCTAAGGAGAATGAGCAAATGGCCTTCATATGTTTTCAAAAATATTTGCATCTCTTCCCAATCTACTGCCATATTTCTCCTAGCTACAAAGTGCAAGAATTTTCTTTTTGTTGAGTAAAACCAGGTAAGAGGTGGCTTCCCCCCCTGCCCCCTGTTAGTTACAGTTTTGTAAACTGAAGGACAGATCAGGCAGGAATGAACAAGCATGGTATTTAAAGGGAGTACATGGATTTGTGATTGCATACAGTGCCTGCCAAGATTTGATTTTCTGTAGATGTTTTTGCAGGGAATGAAACATCTTTGTTCCCCTCTGTATGATTGTTTGCTCATTATAAATATATAATTATCTGTATCAAACTCAAAAGTGAAATTCTTAGTAATGGAGGCAGTTTTCTGTGATTTATTTTAGTTGGTAGAATTTATAACTCTGGTTTTGGTCAGAGTGTTTTTCTGTCACTTAAGACTGTTGATATGAAATTCACTGAACTAGTTTAATGATTTCCTTGAAACTTTTAATCTTCTTTTTGCATGTAAGTTGTTTGCTAAACAAAATTCAGTAAAAATAAAGGGTAGAGTCAAGCTAATGTGCTGTCCAAAGTTTTTGAGCAGCTCTTGGAGAACAGAGGCGTTGTGGTTTGAGCCGTATGTGGAACCCTTGGCAGTGAAGAAGGTTCTGTATTAAAAAATGTTGGACTTGTCTGAATAGATAATATCTGCAACCTTCTGTGCCAGGGAGCGTTGCTGAGTTGAGTCAATGACGACTTTCTGTCAGAGCCGAATGAGAGAATTGTCTTGAGGCACCAAGCCATACAAACTTGAAGAGACAAGCCAGCCGTGGTTGAACGAGTGGCCCTCAACAATGTGTTCCTTTGAGCTCTAAGCTTTGCCTTGTAGCTGTGCAGCGAGGGCCCAGGAGATTCACCAGCCCAGGGAACCCAGAGAGGCTGTTCTTCGTCACTGGACACGCAGGTCTGAGTGGAGAAGAACATCATGGAAAAAACAAAGCAGAAAACCCCAGAGAAACACTGCATGGTGGCTGCTTCCTCCTGCAGAGGAGTCCCTTTATATTACTTTGGGGACTGTAGTTCTTTTTTTTAAATACAATAACCTTCAGCTTCTTTTTAAAGATTTTCAAGACAGTGGTAAGTAAGCAAGTGATTTCTCAAGCACTTTTATGCTTTCTCAAAACATATATGGTGGGTAGAGATCACAGTTTGTGATTTGTTTTCTTAGTTCTGTCGGGAAGGTGCAGTTAAAAGGCAGTTGCAGTGTACTTTGTATGTTATTACTGTCTTTAGAGTAGTGTAATACGTGATCTGTTGTCAGAACATTTTTTGATAACTTAAGTACTTCTTGTGTTTGTTTTTTTTTGTTAACCAAGCTAGGAGGCTGCCTTTGGCCAAGTGCTCTCTTAGGAGCTGAATGGGCTTGATGTGGTCTTTGGACGGTATATTTGATTCTTTGTGTACTCTTCTGAAATTATCCATGTGTCCATGGTGTTTTGTCTTTTCCCCTTTGAACTTTTAATATCCCAAAGGAATAAGACATAAAGCGTTTCCCTGCAATTAATATCTTGCAGCTCTGAATGCCTCTAACATAGTTTTTCAAGCCATCTGGTCATAATCCTCAGAAAAGTCCCTGTGCCTCAGTCAGGCAGAGATACTTCTGTTCTTTCCCATAGTTTTTATGCTGTGGTATTCTTAATGATTCAAAAATAATCAACAAAGTCCATTTACTTGCTCGATTTATGTTTTATTGCATTTCCAGTAGGATTCTTAGCACACAAATCTTCTCCAAGTACACTTGAAATAGCCATAAATGGCAGCTGAAATTCTCCTCAAAGTAGCGCAGTGTTTGCAGTCAAGTAAGCATGGCTCCTGTTCCGTGGTCCTGTTCCGATAGCTGAGCACTGAGAGGACACCTTAGCAGTAAAATGTTAGGAAAAATGTGCCCTTTTTCCTGCTGTAAGAAATGTTTCATTTTTGCACCTGTGAAAAACTCTCCTAAAGAAGCCTACTCATCTTGTTTCTGCACAGATTTGTGTCAGTTCTGCAGCTTCTGTCAATGTCAGCTGGACAGAATTAGACTGCTGCGGGGATTTTTTTCTGGCATGAATGGAAAGAACTTCTCTATCTGTTTTGTTTCAGGCATTTTTGCACCATCATTGGAGCAATGATAAATCTTGATGCACCTGCCATAGTGGCGTTGTCCTTCATTGACTGACTGATGGAAACAGCCATGAAAGAGGAAAGGGATGGAGTGGTAGGGCAATTCAGGAAGGAACAGGTGAACGTGGTTTGTGACTCCCAAAAGGCATTTAAGGCAGAGAAGCATTAGTTATGTAAGTGTATATGTTTTGCTGTTAATTTACAAACAAAGTTAATAAATTAATCAAGTATGTAAAAACAATCCTATGGCTAAGGCTTTGTAGGAAGGCTGACTTCCCTTACATGGTTCTTTGTGACAGCAGACAAGAGCCAGCTCTGACACAAAAGCTGTCTTTATACCTCAGTTAAGACAACCTGTCTTACAAGCTTTGGAGTCATGCCTTTTTAAATTAAATCCATGCAGTATTTGTATCTGTCTTGGCTCATTCCCTGCTGCCTCTCTGCGCAGAGCACATTTGTACTTCTCTGAAAAGCATAGGATATGACTGCTCAGTTGTTTGTGGGTGTCCAGGAGATTGGGCTTTGCTATGCTGACCACGAGGAAGGACCAGAATTGGGATTTGCCCTTCCAGATCTGCACTGACATTCCTTTCCCCTAGTTCTTAGCCTTCAGTGAAGAAGGGTACTTATGCTAAAGGTGCATCTCCTAGGTATCCTGTTTTCCACTGACTGGTATAGAGTGCCTAGGGGGACCAGTGCATGTGTAGATCTCAGTTTCAGGTGAAATGGGTATTCCTGCAGCTTACTGACTACCCTGCCTGCAAAGTGGCAAAAATGGTGATTAAGGAGGGCATTTAATAATTTTCCATTTCTTGAGACAAATATTTAAAAAAAAAAGGGAGTGAAGGAAAGTTTAGATATGTTAAGTACAATCAGAATATTCTCAGGTAGTCCTTTAAATGTGAAGTATCAGAGAGATATTTTCCTATAGGAGATTAAACCTCTCACTTGGTTTTGAGTTTTAACTCCATATTTCACATGTGATGAAAACAGACATTTTTTTAAACTCTACTCATTCTCTCTGTATGTTTTTGTACACGTACAACATGTATATTCTTGTCCCTGCAGCACATCTTTCACCTGTTGCTGCTGACCAGTGCATGCTCAGGAGGTAGAGACATGCCAAATGCGAGTTCAGGGGCTGCAGAAGCAAGGGGACTTGTATGATATTGTGTATTGTGTGTGTATAATATTTGTCTGTACAGGCAGGTTATATATGTTTATGTCAAGGGACCAGTTAAGCGACCGCCCTCCTGCTGTAGGAAACAAAACAGGAACTGTGTAGCTGGAACAAAAGCAGTTCCCAGCTTGGAGAGCTTGTCTCCTCAGTAGATGGAGCAGACATGGTTTTGGGCAAAGGAGTAAAACAGAAGCAAGGTGTTCATGCTGTCGGATTGAACGTGTTGTACCAGTGCTGTGGCTTTATGCACAACAGCTCTGTTCAAAATGTGCAAAGTGACTTGGAGCGTGTAGGAGGTTACCAAGGAGAGATTAACTCAGAGGAAAGAAAAAAAATTACACAAAAGGGTACATTTTAATATTGTCCAAGCCAAAAAAGATTCCTTTTGCTCATTTTTATTGTGATTCAGGATAGAAGAATCTGTGCAGACTTGGGAAAACTGTTACACAACAGTTTGGTAACACAAACCTGTCTCCCCTTAAGTTGCATGAGGCCAAACAATCTGACCTTTGTGGGTTTCAGAGCTCAAATATTCAGGAGAAAGTAAAAAAAGAATAACTGGTAAATGACTAAGAGAGACCTCAGGTGCTTTCCTCATGCATCTTCATTATCAGGAGGCTTTTGCAGTGTCCAGGGATAAAATTACTCTCTCCCCAGTTGGTTCAATCTGCTCCCTCTCTCTTGCCTGGGTTTTGCTTGCCTTCACTCCTGCAGTCACACTCTAAGCTAGTCCAGGTTATGGAAAAAGTTCCATTATAAAAGCCATAAGGTGGACCTCGGGCATCTTGACGGAGCTGGGCAGTGAAGCAGTGACAGCACTGGCAGGGTGGGTAGGGGAGGCAGTCCTGGCTTGGCCTCAGCCAGCGCAGGGTGGGGGTTGTCAGCCAGGCTGTGCAGCGTCGCTGGTAGGCAAGCGCCTCACCAGGCAGTACAACAGGAAAACACGTCAGCTGTTTTGTTCACGGTCAAAAAGCAAACCCTGAATTTAGAGTGTCATGTACCCTCTCAGGTCTTTCTAGAACAGTGTTCAGTGGTGCACAGACATCTAAGACACCGTGCATCGAGTGTGCTTGCCATTCAACTCTGTACCACCCCGGGTTGGCTGCAGCTGCTCAGGATGAGCTGCGTGCACAAATTGTGCAGGAGCATTATCCAGGAGAGGGATTTTTGTAGCAGCATGCTGGCTGCTGTGTTAGGAGGCAGTGTGAACATGTGGTTGGGGAGACTTGCCAGAACTGCAGTACCCTGAATCACAGCAGTCTTACCTTTTTAGCAGGACCTAAATCTCTTTCCCTGACCCCATAGATGCAAACAAAGGAGATGATGATTTTGTTGCTCGGATCTGGAGATTGCCTCAACAAAGCAACAGTTTCGTCTTGGGGGCAGTAGCTGGGAGGGCATAAGAGAGCTCTGCACCTGCAGCTGGGGGTGACTGTGCTGGAGCTTACACAGGGTGGGATCCTGGAGTAGAGAAGTGATTTTTGAATGTAGCAGTGTGGGTTTGTTCTGCCAAGTCACTGCTTGAGCAGAGGACAAAGGTAGGTGGTGGCACGAAGTCCTCACACCCTCTGAGCTGAGCCAGGACTTGTGTTTAGGTTCTAAGGTACTCCCATTCTCAGACTCTTAGAGAGCTGTTTCATCTAGAGGGAGAGCTGCTGACAGGTGGGATGGGTACATGATGTTACTTGTTAAAACAAGGCAGAAATAAAGGATGTTCTGGTGTGTAACAGGACTTCGTTCTTCCAGAGATTCAGTTACCAAGCATAAATATTGTATCTGTTTCTTACAAAAACCATTGTAGTGATGATTGTGACAGAAAGAGCCATGTGTGACTCTGTGTCATTGTGGTCCTATTCGTAAGTAATGATTCGCCCAGCTCTGGATGCGTTCTTCATTGCAGATCTCTAAGAATTCTTTGGTTTTATTCCCACTGAACAATTTAAAAGGCTGAGGCACACAGAGGTGGCACATTTCAGCTGCAGGCGTATGTGGTACCTGCTTCAATAGCATTTATGTATCAGCAGCTGCCACCCCCCCCTGCAGCCAGGCTGCTGCAGTCGTGTCCCTGGCTCCCTTCCCTGCTTCCTCGCCTGACTGGTGCTCTTAATTTAATTCTGTAAGGTTTGCAGAGGGCTAAATTTGGGCCCAAGAGTGTTATTTTTAGAGTCTTGAAAATAGGCTAATGTACAAAAAAAGATTTTTTCTCACAGTTTAATGAACCATTTTTGGATTTTGAGGGGGAGAGGAGGATTGGCAGTAAGATAGAAGGGCTTTTCATATCATCTCCTTAGTCATAAAAGGCGCAAAGGGCCCATTTATGACACTGACGTCATCTCAGAGCTTCATGTGCATTGTCCCATACCATTCTTTCTCCTTGATCTGTTTCCAAAACTCCTCTTACCCACCCACTTTTCTTACCTGCTGGCGGCCCCTGTCCTTAAGTGATGCTGCAGATGTCTTCTTCTGCTCACTGCCTGCATTTTCAGCCCCACAGATTGCATTTCTCCAAGTCAATTTTAAGGAGCCATTGATGGAGATGGGTTTCAGAAAAATGCCTGCCATTC
This sequence comes from Leptocoma aspasia, assembly GCA_013399835.1. Classification (NCBI taxonomy): domain Eukaryota; kingdom Metazoa; phylum Chordata; class Aves; order Passeriformes; family Nectariniidae; genus Leptocoma; species Leptocoma aspasia. The sequence goes on along the minus strand of VXAX01002244.1, from coordinate 542,047 downwards.
ATTTCTTGGTTTCTGCCAGGATGGGTTTCAAGTGCCCGTGGTCCAACTAGAGGCTCATTCAAGATCTACTGCGGAGCAGAGAGAGCAGAGACTGGCACAACAGAGAAGTGTTTGCCCTGGGCTTTTTGACCATGTCTGTCTCAGCCTTCTGGGAAGGATGACTGTTGTCCAGGGTTTATGTGCTTGCACTGACTGTGAAATCACCATGGAGTCAGTGCTTTGTTACCTGAGATAGGTACTGTGCTGAAGTCACTTGAGGGGTGGTGAAAATGAGTTTAGTCCTCAAGACTGTAGCAAAAAAAAGTAGAAATAATAAGAGGGGAGGCAAGGAGGCTGACCTTGAAGTGCTGTGCTTCCAGGAAGCCAGCTGTCTGCTACCCTGTGTTAAAGTGAGCTAGGTTTGGATTGGTTTGGATTGGTTTGGATTGCTAACCCTTTCCTCTGATCCTGGGGACATTTCAGAGAAGTGTGGGTGAGCAGATGGATTTTCTAAGACTTAGAAGAGACACTTTTTAAATTGAAAAGGCTTTCAACCTTGTCTTTAGAGAATGGTGTTGACATGGAGGTCCTCGTCTTTCATACTGCTTGCCAGTTTCCCTCCTTCTCTGCCCCGCCTGCAGGACAGGGTTTAAAACCCACCTGAGCACTACCCACCTCTGCCACCTCAGCAGATGCTTTCTGTGTGTCTTACCTCATATTTGTTTTGGCTTGAGCTACAACCCAGTCCCCCAAATGTTTACTGCTGGACGTGCTCCCGCTGACATCTGCAGGAGAGCAGCGAGTCCAGCTGTTGACCAAAGTGATCCTGGCAGCAGCTGCTGCCCGCGTGGGGTACGGACCGTCTCAAAGAAGCTGTGATCGTGTTCTGAATGCAGAGTGTGTTTGCACTAATGTCCTTCCAAGATAAAAGGCCAAAAAGATGACCACCACTTATGGGCTAATTAGCCAGAAGCGTCCATCTTGTTTATCATAATCCAGATGTTATCCTGCTAATTTCAGGGCTGTTACTCAAGCGCAAAATTGGACACACAGGAGTTGAGAGTGGGTCTACATCACAGGCTTTTGTCAGGGAGGCCCTCAGTCAGGGCTTTGATGGGGTGTCTGATCTTTGGCCAGCACAGCTGTGCTGACAAGAAGTTCTCAACATCGATTTCTGCTCGTTTTACCAGCAAAACTTTATTTTTACTGATATTGCTGATGTGGGGGAAGAGAAGCTTCCTGGCAAGTTGCTGCCAGTGTGAGTTCTGTCAGTGGTGACCTCTCCTTACTCATCCTGTGGACCCCAGCCCAGCTGCTCTGGCAGCCTCCCTGGTAAGACCTGGTCTAAGTGGGTGCAGTTGTGAGGTTTCTGTTAGGAAGCTGGGACTGTACTTGCTTTTATTATTAATTTTTTTTCTAAGAGTCTTTTGAATGCTTTTCAGACATGTACATCTTGTTCTCAAGAAGGCTTTGATCTTGTTAATCTTTTCATCTATGCATCATTCTGTTGTGTGAAAATGTTGGAATGTGCTCTTATTGTGGCAAGGGCTTTCTTTGGGTTTGTTTCCAATTTTTTTTTTGCATAGTTTAGGGAATTTTTCTTCCCTGAGGCTCTCCCTCTGGCTTGATCCTACATGAAAGTTGACCACAGACGTGTCAGGTTCTAGAATGCCACTTTAGGCTATGTCTTTGAATTTTCTGTGCAGGGATTTCCTGATACCAAATTGAAGCAATTATTTTTCTCTTTCCTTGCACTGAGAAAGAAAACATTTTGGGCGAGCCTGCACATTCAGCTGTGAGCAGCAGTGAGCTCCCTCTGCCTGTCTTCACCAGGTGGGACACACAGCAGCCTTGAACTCAAAGTTTTGTGGTTGCTATAGCATGAGGCAGAGTCTGGACTAATTTACCTGCTCTCTGTCTGTGTTAAGAGGTTGAGGGAACTGTACTGCTGAGGTTGTGGTCATTTGTCCAGTTCGAGGCATGGACAACATGATTAAATCCATCTGCATTTGGCCACATAGACTTAACCTTAATCACTTATATTTGCTTTTCTCTCCTGATTCTTATAGGTTTAGACCTCAGGTTATGCTTTCCTAGTTACAGGCGTGCTTTCCTAAAATGTCCATCTGCTCATGATAGCAGCTGTTTTTGTGGAAACCCTTGTGTAAAAGCAATCATAGATCTGAGAAGTCATGCCCTGTGGTATAACATGAACCCAAAGGAAAGTGAAGAAGGGGTCATTTGGCAGCCAAAAAAAAAAAAATCAAAACTGTACCTCCCATACATGCCCGTCAAAATAGTACCTTTGTAACTGAGTCGAGTCAGGACTTTTGCAGTTGTGGAACCCTCACTGAGCACAATGGAGTGACCAAGGCGTCCTTTTCAACTTTCTTCAGTGTAAACTAGAAATTGCTCTGCTGAATAGTTGATGTCATCGTGGTAATTGCTGAGCACTTCAACTGGGAAAGGAACTGATTCCTTTGACTCTTTCCATAACTGTGAGAGAATTTGACTTGTGAGGGTGGCCTGGGCAAGAGAAGGTTGGAGCATGAAAGGACACCTGGGAAGTGTGCTGCCAAAGCACAGAGCCTGGTGTTGACCTCTGAAGAGACCCTAGGCAGTACTTCAAGATCTTTGAATATTTGTTGTCCTTGATACTGTTGACCTGTAAGTGTAAACTTCTTGGTTTATGAAAACATAATGAATTTCTGTTTGTACTTGTATCTTTTGCCTAGGTCCTGAGGGAGGCTAATAAATTGGCTGAAATGGAAGAGCCACCTTTGCTGCCTGGAGAAACCATTAAAGACATGGGTACGTAAAGAGGAAATTCCTTATTGTTTGCTGACAAACAGTAGAATATCCATAGAACAAAATATCCTGGCGGTCACTGACCAATAACAGCACATTGCAGATGTTTTGGGAACCATGATCAGGTTGTTTCATTAATTGAGCTATTGTACATCACATGGACCAAGGTAACTGTGTCTTCTTTTAGCACATAGCAAGTACAAAGCAATCCAATGCTCTTACCATGAGTGATGGGGTGAGTTGTGCAGCTCTGCATTTGCTGCCTCCTGAGAGGACATGGATCAACTGTTTCAGTTTGTCCTTTCCATAGGGTAACTTTCTAGGCTGACACAGCACAATTATGTGTCAAATCTCTGTCATGGGCTTTAGGAGAGGAGACAGTGCTTTTCAGGGAGCGTACTGTGATGGGGGATGGGTTTTTTCTTTTTTCATCCAGACCTTCTGACATGCATCAGATTTGCTGATGCTCTCCTTTCTGAAGGCTTGAGTAAGTCTCTTGATTAATTTTCTGTGAAAGATTTTGCATTTGCTTTTTTAACTTCCTCTGCTTTTTGCCTTCCTCTTAAAATGGTAAGGAAGAGTGCAACTTCAGTCCTAAACATAAAAAATCAAAAAAATGAAAACTGAAAATACTTCACAAAAAAAAATGTACCCATCAACAGCAACATAAAAACAAGCAAGAAAACCTCCAAACACCTCCCACCTCCATAATTAATCTTTTTCTCAACCTCTTTCCTAAGGACTTTGAACTCATACTCCAACCATACACTGCAGACTGATATCTAACTCACTCCACAGATACTATTAGCTCTGACAGTGAGGCAGTATTTTGAAGGGTTCCCAGGGAATGGTTTAAGAGGTCAGAATTACCACTGTTTTATCTGTTGCCAAATGGTGTGATGAGCCACGTAAATCTATAAGGCTGGGTGGCTTTTGGAGTAGCCCAGACAGCAGCTGCCTGTTCCAGCAAGAAGCTAAAGGCAGCAAAAAGGAAATCTTTGTTATTCATCAGCAATAATTGTTTCCTGTTAGAAGTGTGAAGAAAGGCAAATGTAATTCTCCTTGTATTTTACAGGGAAGGGAAGAAAAAATATTTTCAGCCAACCCAATAATCTAGGGTAAGACTGGCCTGTAAAAGACAGGAATTCCACAAGCAGGGGAATTAGTAAATCTGGTTTCCAGTTTCTTTCTCCCATATGTATTCTCTTATACATACCAAAGGCTGAACTCATTAGGCTTTCCCGCGGTGATAGCACCACTACAACCTCTCTATTATAGCTGGCATTCGTTCACAAACAGAGAAGCACTCTAATGCCTTGGAGATCCCTGTTTATCAAGTAGAAACTGCTGAAATCATACAGCTGGGGCAGGGTTAAGGTCAGACAAGCCATGTGTGTAGGTACCTTTGTACATGCGCAGTGTAATTAAGTAAAATTGTTTCCTTAGGAAACCAGGCTAATAAAATGCAAATGTGAAAGGTGGTGTGGCTTACAAGCTGGCAAGGCCAGTGTTTGAGATTGTGCCTGGGGTTCCTTACCTGGAAAACATTTTTCCAGCACCTTTCCTCTTTACCCAGAAATCCTGTTCCTTTTCAGATGTAAATGCCTTTTTTTTTTCTTATTAGGATTTTGCTGGAGTTTTTTTAAGCATTTCAAAATTACATTTTGAATAATGGGAACTCCAGTGGAAAAACTAGGCAGGCTGCCCTCACCCTTGTTATGCTTCCTGAGTCTGCTTTCAAACCTCTTTCAACCTAGTCTTTGAAAATAAGTGATTAATAATAGGACACTAATGAAACACTTGGTTAAATTAGAAATGGCTATAAGCATTTTGTTTAATTGTTCTTCAAACAAATACATGTAAATTTATATAAATAAATAAATAATGGAATTACTAGCATGGTTTTTATAGATATGTGTCTTTTATTTCTTTTTAACTAGATACTGTATGCTACATATTTTGCTCCGAATTAGTCACTTCTGATATTTTAAGGATCTTTCTCCACATCCAGATCTCAAGAGCCAATGAAGACAATGCAGAAGCAGAGCTGACTTGAGGATGATTTAGTTATATGAGTTGCCAGTGCCCTGGAATAAGGCAGACTTCTTCTCTCTCTCCCTCTGGGCTAAATCTCGTGGGATAAAGGTGGAAGAAATTTAGGTTCCCATTCTGACACCTCATGTTCATGGTGGCTGTCTCCTGGGTGGGAGGCGAGCCGTCCTCCTGACACAGCCCTTGCAAAATGGGTCCCCTAGGGCTTGGAGGCTTGAGGTTATTACGATGATCCAGGGAGTTTTTTCATGGATCTGGCAGCTCTGGTCAGTGGGTCTCCTCTATATTTTTGAGGGGTGTCATTACTTGTTGGTGATAGCATAAACCACTGCCGTGACACAGCCAGACAACTGCTTCAGTGGCAGGAGACATGATAGGCAGCAGAGGTGGGGAGGCAACAACTTAAATCTTGGCATTTTTAATTGATACAAAACAGAAGGGCAGTTAGAGGTGTTTGCTGTGGAAAGCCAGCAGCACCTCTTGCCTTTTGCTGGAACAAGTGAGAAACGTTTGAGGCCTTTTAAGAAGGGGACTGTTTTGAGTCACCGTCACTCAGGCTCAAAAATAATTGAATTGTGCCGAGTAACTTGATCGCTGACTTCAGACCTAAGATCACCAGCAGCTGGGTGTTACACAGATTCATGGCTCCTGCAAATCACTGTAGCTCTGCTGGCTTTTAGCATGAGGGCCTTCATCCCAGGGCTGACTCTGTGTGCAGAGGTGTACAGAAGGACCCAAGCATCCTAAAAACCACATGTATGAGGTTCTCCTTCTCCTGCCCCTGGTGGCACAAACCATCTTGGGCACAACCCTTAGCTTTTATGCAGATTGTTGTCAGCTTCAGATGTGTGCATCCAGGCATGAGTGGTCTCCTCTTTCCATGCATGATGTTCTCAGCTACTGGCAGTAAGAGCAAACAGTTTGCACCAAATACTGGCCTGTTGACAGGGGTAGTTTTGTGCAAATGTAGGATTCTGGGTGATGGTACTATCTCTACCCAAACTCTTACCTTCTCCACAGAACTGAACCTTGCAAGTTAGCTCTAGGCTCTAGGCTAGAACCACAGGTGAAGTTTGTTTTAATTTCACAATCTGCAAGGTAGAGCCCACAAATATTGTTGCTGGCATAATTTTTCTCCCATAAATTAACCATTAAATTAACTTCTTTTTTTTTTTTCTTAAGCTAAGGATGTTACTTACATCTGCCCCTTCACTGGAGCAATCAGAGGAACCCTTACTGTTACCAATTATAGACTGTATTTTAAAAGCATGGAACGGGTAAGCTTTTGAAATAACCTGCTTTTCTACCTTTCCCATCTTTAGACATGGGTGTTGTTTGAGAGTATTTCTCTGTGAAATGTGGCTATATGTTTGAGAATATAGACATAGGGGAGCAGGAGCTGGGGATTTTTCCCCCTCCCCTTTTTAAACTCACAAATTTCAACTGTCTACAGGACCCTCCTTTTGTCCTAGATGCGTCTTTAGGTGTAATCAACAGAGTGGAGAAAATTGGAGGTGCTTCCAGTCGTGGTGAAAATTCATATGGGCTGGAGATTGTATGCAAGGTAAACTTCTGTCTGTGTTACACAATAGGGGAGGGAGAACATATATTTTTAAAGGTTGTCTCTGTAGCACTGTAGGAAGTTCTGCAAAATGTTTCAGTCAGTATGACTTCACAGATGTCAAAAGCCATGATTTTAGAAGTAGTTTTCAGTATTCTCCAGCTCCACTCATTTGAGAAGAGGTCCAAACCTTTTTTCAGGCTTTGTGCTGGGCAATGGCTTTTCTTCATCATGGAAGTGTAGGCCTGCATCCTTAGTTCTCAGGGTTGCCCACCAGGCTTATTCTAGGTAGACTCCAGTTACTGTGGAATTCAGCAGGCCTTTCACTCATTTGCACTTCAAGAGCAAGAAAGGGGCAGTTTCCCCCCTAAATCATTAGCTCATGTCCACCTGCTGATGTGCTTTGCCGTGAGGGACTGGTGAGTAGCCTTCAGTCCTCATCAGGGCTGTTCTTTCATCTCTTTCAAGGCAGTACATATTTCACATGTGCCTCTCAAGAGCCCTTGGAAAAACTGGAAATACAAACTGCAGTATAAATTAACAATTTGCCTCCTCATGTCTGCTTACTATAGATCCATGAAGTAAATAAAGCCACCATCTCCCCTCCTAAATCCATATCTCTGGATGGCATGGCCCTTCTGCTTCCCTCAGTGACCACACAGGAAGAGCTGGATTCAGAACCTTGTAGGTCTTGGGCTGCTTAGAGCTTGTCAGAGCCCCTCAGTGCTAAAAGGATGCCACTTACTGGATAAGAGCAGATGGAGGAATGAAAAGGAATCCCAAACTGCTCTGGTCACTGCTGTGATTTTGAAGCACCAGGAAGCTTAGCAGACTGTCAAGCTGTGGGTGTGCTGAGTCAAGACCAGTTACTGCAATCTGTACCAAATAATCCAACTGCTTCCTTGTCCTATGGCAGTCATAATCTGCCCTGGCTAGCATAGGGTAGGGTGCTTGTGCTGGCAAGCTAATTTGTTCCCTGTTTTGATCTGGATGCCTAGTCCTCAGCAATTTTGTCTGTAAGCACACTTGGTCAGATTTGGAGTGAACTGTATCATTTCCCTGTATGGAAAACTCAGGCACGAACTACAGGATGGGTGTTTTGGTCCTTTATAGCATATTTATGTATGTCAGCCTGCTTCATCAGGATATGCACAGCAGCTTAGTGCAATAGCAGAGTGGTACAGATACATCTTACGCATCCTGAAAAGTTCTCTGTCTGAGACCGGTCATGTAATCCCTGTGAGGAAGCAAAGTCTTCAGCTGTTTATCTCATTCTCTGACTTGCTCTGCCATCTTTGTGTACTTGAACTCGATAGCTCATTTCCTGTTGATGAGCTTTAGACTCTTTACTGCAAGCATTTTAGTTGCAGGCTTGGCTGGAAAAACTTAGAGATGTTTAATTTACTTTCCAAATTTGGTTTTGTAGATGACTGTGGAAAGGTCCTGAATGACTGCTTTTTGTCTAAACTGTGCTGCTGTGCAAAGTGGAGGAGTTCTTGGTTTCAGGACATTCCCTTGAGTGCTCTGAGAGATGGAAGCTTTAAAGGGAGATGGCATTGGATGCTTTGCACCCAACTAGCTGTTCTTGGGCCCCCTATGTGCAGTAGCTCTGTGGAGGTACTTTGTTAGGCCATCCCCTCCAGCGGTCTTACGGCCACCATAATGCTTGGCGTGAGAGCTCAGCAAGCGCCAAGGAGGTCTGTCTCACAAAGTCCTGCCAGTCAAACATAGCTTTTTCTTGAGCAGGGCTCTCCCAAAGACTTTCAGCAGGTGGAGAGGTTCATGTGAAGGCAAGATCTGTGGTCAGGCACAGGCTGTGCCCTCCCTTGGCTGCTCTGCTGTTGTTGGAGGCTGTAGACAACCCCTCAACCAAGCCCAGCATTGCAATATAACACTGTTCAAAGTACAGTATTAAATCAGTGCTAGAAAGAGCATTGTCATGTGACCCCATCTTGAATTCTGGCTTTTGGATTTTCCTTAGATTTTGAAGTGGTTCAGAAATTTGCAACTTGATTTCTCTCTTTTTTTCCTCTAGGATATTCGAAACTTGAGGTTTGCTCATAAGCCTGAAGGGAGAACTAGACGATCCATATTTGAGAACCTAATGAAATATGCTTTTCCAGTTTCAAATAATCTGGTAAGTGTTTTCTCTTCAGCCTTTGCCAAAAGACACAGAGTAGCAGTAAACTGTTTTGTTCTGTCCCATCTATGTAATACAGCATTCACGTGGGGTGCATTTTTTTGAAGGATGAGAAGTGCTGGTTTTCAAATCTGTTTTAAACTTATTTCTGTAGGAGTTTAGATCATATAGGAAACAGGAAAAGTCTATTACAGTGCCTTCTTTCAGATATGGGGAATAACTTACTGATCAAGCCTTCTAACAGAGGTAAAGTACTCAAATCACAGTGACATCCATCAGAGGTTTACAGCTAATGGTGACTGCACTGCCCCAAATCTGGAATGCAGCCCCCCTGTTCTCTAATGTTATGACACTGCAGTTGTTTCAAATGCTGGTTGAGAGGCTCCGGTTGTTAATCTGTAAGAGCATTCTTGCCTAAGTAGTTTTATCTTCTCTCTTTAATAACAAACTCCTTTTGCCCATGAAGTACGAGGTAATAGCCAAGCAAGATCAGGGACATATTGGAAAGTATATTGTTGTACTAATTACCTGCTACAGTGAGAGTGTTAATCTTTTTTATAAAGCCCTGAAAGAAAAGTGATGGTGGGGAAAAAGAAGAGTCAGTCATGAATTACTATTTGAGATATCAAACATCCTGTAAATGGGCTCTGAGTGAGCTCTTAATGGTAAATTTTCTTTTTTTTCAGCCACTTTTTGCCTTTGAGTACAAAGAGGTTTTCCCAGAAAATGGATGGAAAGTGTATGACCCAACTTGGGAGTACAGAAGACAGGTGGGTATTGTGCCACATCCTTCCTCATCCCCTACTCTCCAGGAATGAGGGTCTGTGCAGTTAGATAATTACAGCTTACATGGAGCAGAGAATGATTCTGCTGGCAAATGCTGTGCAGCTTGGTTAGGATGTTGTTCTGCACACTGCAGTGCTTGTTGAGAGCAGTGCAGTTTTAAAGGTAGAGGCATCCACTGATGGACATCAGCTCAGGTGGCAGAGAGCTGACTTCAGGCCCTGGTAGAAAAAACTAATGATGATGATCAGGTGCTGCTGGCAGTGAGGAATGGAGGGTGCATGTTCCAGGTACAGGCATCCTATTGCTGAGATTCACACCTCCAGCCTTGCTTGTATTGATTTTAATTCTTTCCAGGTTTTCCTGTCTTAAACAGCAACTTGGTGGGGGTGAAAAATTAAGTGTAGAATGCCTTCACTAACTTAAGCATGGTTTCTCAGCATAGGGACCAACTTAGAGAGTACTGTGATTTACCATAGTTTAGAACACACAGTTGTAGTGTGTCCAGAGTAGACTGATCAAAGGTATTAATGATTATGAAGTGACAGGCTGTCAATTAGGAATATTGTGGTAAAAACTTGAGTAGTCCTCTCTGGAGTAAAAGATGGGAGAATTTTGATTTCATAATGAAATCACTCCTGTCATAAAATTCTCAAGTAGAAGAAGGAGCATGATTTGGTGACATCTTTGCTCTGGACACAATAAGCTTTTGTCTCCTCTAGATCCGTCAGAATAAAACCAATTTTCTGTTGTAAAATTAAGTAATTTTAAACCATACAATTTAAAGAATTATTTGGGTCTTTCTGATAAAATCAGATAAAATCAAACAAAATCAATCCTCTGTCCAAGCCTAGTTGTTCATCTGATTCCTGGAATCCAAAACCTAAGGATTCATTTTTCTAGCTCTAGCCTTCTAAAAGGTGGGCATGCCTTCTAAATTGGTTGTCTAGGCCTGTCATTAACAGATGGGAGAGAGCGCTTCACTGTTGGGGGTGATTTGTTCTCTCCTAAAATAGCTGCCTAAGATAGATCACTGGCTTCTAGACTGCTAATGGGAAGCAAGATGTATCTTACTGTATCTCACTGTATGCTGCCTTCATTGCAAAGTGTATGTTTTGCAATGAGATGCCACAATCTAAAATCCTGGTTGAGACAAGCTCCAGTTTTTTGTAATCACTTTGTGTCTAAGGTCAACTTGCCCATAAGATAATGCAGTGATTGTTGCTTTGTTTGCACTTTACGTCCTTCTTGGAAGTTATTTGGTATTTGCAGCCCAAGCTATTTGAGCAAGATGCTTCTTTGTAGGGCTAAGAATTTTGGAGTAACAACTAAAGAATACCTGTGCTATCAAAATAATCTACACTGGAAAGCACAGCATTCACTCAGCCAAGCATCAGTCAAAACAGGTGAAGTACAAAAGACATTTTTACAACACCTGGAAAAAAAAAAGGGCGACCTTAGAAAATTTCAATGTAGATAATTCCACTTTCTAAATCCTGGCATGTCAGTTTTTATGCTAGAAGCTTTTCTGTCTATATTAGTTTTTGTACTGTGATTTGGTGCACCTTAAATTTGTCAGGAATTTGGTTACATGGTGAAAGGATACATGTGTTTGCATGCCTGTGATTTGCAGCTCTCCATGGCCTTTCTGTAAAGAAAATGGGTGTAAAACATGACACAGCTGAGGCATTGCTTCAGTGTGTACTTGTGCTGTGGCCTGCTTTTGTGTTGTTTGTGAGTGGGAAGGACAAACTTGCCTGACTGCTTCTGTGTCAAGAAACCAAACTAATGTCCACGTGCTGAAGCCCACAGTAATTTCCTTACACTGGTAACTGCAAAAGCAAATCCAAACCAGGATTTTTTGCAGCCACTGCGTTTCTGAGTTTTACCCATGATGGGCCATGGTCACTACCATTCCAGATCACACAATCCATCTGTTCCAGTTCCTTATCTCCAAATGTGACCAACAACAGCTGCTGAAGAAGGGGCAAACCATACTGCAGTAGATGTTTATATTGTGATCTGGCCAGGAGAAGAATTTCATTCCTTTTGTTAGATTGATTTAGGTCCTGCAGCATGATGCTTTATGTCCCCTCCAAAACTTTTAGGTATTTCAGTCTGTTTATTTAATTCCAGCATTTGTAACTGTGGATGTTCAATTTATCTGTGTGAATGTCATAGCCTTTTTTCTTAATCCAACCAGGTTCTGCTAAAGCAATAACAAATACTACAGTAAATCAGGATTATGTCTTGAAATGGCAGCAGGGATTCGTTAACAGTGAAACAAAACTGGCATCATCAAATCAGATAATGGGATTACCTGTCTCTGACTCTATGAATTGTGATCAGAAATAGAAAAGCAGGACATATGCACTGTCAGCAGGACCTTCTGGAATTGGTTTAAAAACTGTTAGAGAAGAGCTGGCCTAGGGCATCAGTAGCCCAGCAGGATGGCCAAGCATTAACTTGCTATATCTTAGGCCAGTTCAGGCTTTTCTCTGTAGGAGCAGGGAGACATGGAGAGGGGAGTGGAGCAAAAGTAAACTCCAACTACCTTTTAGACCAGAATCCGTGGTAATTTCTATGTCCACACTGGTAGACATGGCAAGTTTGAGTGTGCTATTATTTATTTATTAAATTTTTTATTAAGATTAATAGAAATATGTCAAGATGATAGCAATTGTAGCAATTAGGAAAGATACTCAGTAAACCCCTAACTTCCCTGTTAGCATGCTTGGGAAGGATGGAAATATGTAACTTATTAAAAATCTGTGATTGTGTAAAACTGTGGGGAGTAATAAACAACCTGTAGAGAACAAAAGGAGCTCAGAGAGGTTTGAGATTTAGTTGGTAAATGGAATCACATGTGGCAAATGAAATTTAAAACTGAAATTGCTCCCTGATTTTTATTACACATGGGCTGGCAGAATATAAAACAGAATTGCAAAGTGAATAAGACTCACTTGAAACCAAAAGTCTTTAAGATGCCTTTGGAGTAACTTAAAGCTTTATTTTCCTTAATAAGGTGGGGAGCATTTGGAAAATATTACAAGAGGTTGTGAAGTTGTGTGATGTTTCCCTACAAAAGTCATTCTTGTCTAATATCCTTTGCTCTGGTCATATCTACTGGGGAGCCACAGTGTAGGGCTGTGGTTGCTGCTTTCAGAGAAAACATGTAGAAACTAGTAACTCAGAAGAACTGACCTGTTTTGAGGATAAAAGAAGTGCCCAGCATTAGTATACAAGCAGAGTGGGGAAGGTAGAGCTTGATAACATCCTCCAGAGGATTGTTGGGTATAACTTAGAGGAGCAAAGTGAGGATTGAACTGTTAAACGTCCCGTGGTTTGACTGAGGTCCTGCTTATGCTGAGTATGTCTCTAGTGCAGAACAGATCACAGCTCTCTGGTGCTGTGTGGGCACAGCCTGGGCTCAGTAAATGGCAGAGGGACCAGCTTGGCTCTGCAGCTGTACCCAGTGTTGCCTGCTGCAGATCAAGGTGCACTTACATATGTAAGCTCAGAGTGGATCTGCTTGATCCCATAGAGAGGTGTGACTGCGTGTAACTACAGCAAGGAAATTATTTTTTTCCTGTCAGTGAAGGATCCTCATGTGCTTAACCTTAACCACGTGCTTTGCAAGGTGGTGGTGTCCGTGCTGTGCTGGTGTGGCTTCAGCAGTTTTTCCCTGCAAACAAAACTCCATCTTTTACAACATCAAGTGTAAATCAAGTGATAACCAAACCCAAGTCATTACAATAAGGCATGAATGTCTTACCTAGAGAGGGAAACCAAGTCTAGTTTGTGTGTGGAGAGGACACAAAGGCTGTGTCTCTATGGTTAGGTGATACAGTTGTAAGGAGTGTTCGCAAGCAAGGGGAAAGTTTCAGGCATAGCTACAGACCAGTCTGTTACCATCCATCTTTTGAGTGAGTGTGTTTGAGCATCTTTAGCCACGCACTAAGGTACTGTGATGCAAGTCAAGGATCACCATTAGCAGTTTGGACAAAATGTCCTGTTTGGAGGGTAAAGGAGTTTATCAGTACAGATGTGAGGTGCATCGTTCAGCTGGGCTCAGTGAGAACAGTCATGGATATATTTAATTTATGACTATACATGTGGCTTTGCTGCTTTCCTCAGTTTGCCCTCTGGCAGCCACCAGAGATATGAATTCCCCTAGAACCAGGGGCTGCTAGCAGCATTAATTTACCTGAAGAACACAGACCTATGCAGAAGTCTCTGGTCACTAATGTCGACATGCCATGTGCCCTGGCAGCTTCAGGATGATCCCAACTTGCTTTTAGTGAGGCATGCCTGAGTTCCTCCTGCAGGTGCACAGGCAGGCAGCACCCAGAGCCACTCCTTAGTCTGCAGAGGCTTATTGAGTTACATCTGTAACAGTTTAGTTTCATAGTAGGCTTTTGGGTGCTTACAGCTTACCGGGAAGCAGTGAAATGCATCTTAGATGAGGAAATACCAGTGTGCTTTATATCACGTTTAGCTTTTTCTATTGATTCCAGCTGGAGACAGGGCAAATCTGAAGGAGCACGAATAAATGCAGAAGCTACACTGCATTATGGCAAACGTCCAGGGGAGATGCAAATTCAGCTTCTTTTCTAGCCTGCTTGGCTTATTTCTGTTTGCTTCCAGTCCTTAGAGAAAGTCACGATCTGAATCCAAAGCATTCTGGGTGGTGCTGTGATTCAAGGCTCCTGGGCCAGGGAAAAGCAGACATTCCCCATGAGTCAAAAGAAATTTGAATGCTGACATACAGCATCTTTTCTTTCTTTGGGGGCTTGTAATGGATTTTTCTGGTCTGGGCTATTGCAGAGCAAAGATTTCCTTCAAATTTGTCAGCTGAAAGACTTAGAGCTTTGGAGAGCTTTAGAGCCCAGTTCTGGCCCAAGCAGGGTGTTATGAAGCCACACTGCCCAGCACTGTGAGGAGGGTGCTTTCCAGTGCCCGCCCCTTGGTCTTCTCTGTGAGCATTGGTAGAGTTGCTAGATAAAATGAAAAGGAGCCTTTCTTCCATGTAGCTGCTTGTTAGCTCCCATTTTTCTTGCCAAGACTGTGCTGACAGCATAATTTTAATTCAGATTTGGGGGAGGTGAAATTTTCAGGAATTGTTTGTGGATGCATTGCATGTGCTTATTAGGACAGGACTGAGACCTAGTTTGCCATTAGTCCACTTCCTGGTAATAAACAGATTGGTCACTGGCAAGAGTCTAGCTATTCCCTGGCTGGCAGCAGAGCTGGTGGGCCCAGCAGATTCCATCCTTGCTGTGTACAGCAGGTAGACCTCTGAGCATGTTTTACCCATCAGTAAGCTTGAACTGTGTATACACACTGCTTGCTGGTTGCTTCTGCCAATTCTTCGGCTTCAGACAGTGCCAAAAATAGCTTTCCTTCAGGCTTTTGGGGTGATCCTTGTAGCAACATTTCCTTCCCAGGGAGGGCCAAAGGACAGCAGTGATTCACAAAGCAGGGTGTGTGACTGATATTAGACAGAAGGTCTGGCCTCCCCTCGGATTTCTAACCATGACCTCTTTTGACAGCGTGACTCACCCCTGGGACAGGGGACTGGCCGCAGTCTGTGTGGGTCAGCCGTAATTACCACAGCTCGTCTGACTTGTGTTGGATGTGCTGTTTATTTCCTGTGGGAGCTGTGACAGTGGTCATCAGTGTCCCACCACCCTCCTTTAAAATGAAGTAGTGTTTATTAGAACAGAGGCATGTATTGTGTAAAGAGTTGATGTTCCCCTAAAACACACTCGGTGCTTCACAGCCTGGCCATGTTTGCTGCAGCAGATGTGTCTTCCCCACAGAGATGCTTTGTGTCAGTGCTCACCCCTGCTGTAGTTGGGGTCTGTTTAAATCTCTCCTTGCAGGCAGCTGCACCAGCCCCTCCCTGTTGGTCTGTTCTCTCCCAGCATCAGCCACACCACGTCTGCAAGTTGTCAGGGTCAACCCCGTTGTGCTTCAGGTGTTACTTGGAGGTTGTTGTCTGGGAAGCTGTTGAGTGGCTTCCCCATCACGGCATGTTGAGCTCTATGATGTGTATGTGGAGATTCCCTGCTCTCCCAGCCCAAGTCCTTAGTTCAACCAGAGAGCTTAGTGTGATGGAAACATGGGAGTTGCACATCGCATACAGTCATGCAAACAGAGACGGTTACAAACAACTTGTTGCAACAGTTGCGAACAACTTTTAAGTTTTTGGTGTTTTTAGAGGTTTGCACAGTTGTGCCACAAACACTGAACTAAGCCCAAATCAGGCTGATTTTTTGGGGTGTTTTACTGCCTGTTCTTCCTTCTTCCTCTCCCCTCCATCCTGTCTGGTAACTCCACTTTGTATCCCCAGTTTTCACCCATCGTATTTGAACTAAGTGCCATGATGGGACTGAGCTGGTCACCCATTCTGTCCTGCTCCTGGCTCTCCTGTAAGCCCATGATGAGACCATCTTAAAGATGGGCTCAGTGGCACCACCTGTGTTGCTACATCTGTAGCCTCCACAGTTCCTTTGCCATAGGTGACCCTGCCTGAAGCCCAGTTTCCCTGCTCTTCAGTGACTTGGGCAAAAGATCTACTTCTGTGGGGATAGACATGAAATGCAAATTACCAAGATAATGCATTCCCAGGTGCCAACCCTAAATGACCTTCATTAACAAAACTTGCCTTGAATTTCAGTTCTGGGGATTTGTCTGTGCTGAGGTCTGAGAGCAACTCATTTGCTAACCTGCAGTTTCCTCTTTAGGGAATTCCCAATGAAAGCTGGAGACTGACCAAGATTAATGAGCGCTATGAGCTGTGTGATACATACCCTGCCATTCTAGCTGTGCCTGTAAACATTCCTGATGAGGAGTTAAAGAGAGTGGCATCCTTCAGATCCAGAGGACGCATACCAGTGAGTGGGACAGAAGAAGCCACTTTGATGTGGTTTTGTTACACATACCTTTGGGCAATAAGTAATACCAAGATCAGGCTGAGTAGATTCCAGGGAGCAAATAAATGGTCAGTGAATAATAAAAGTGACAACAACATGTTTGAGGACGTAGAAAGCAACAGTATCTGCTGAAACTACTGTTGTGAAAGAGATGTAGACTAAACCAAAACTAGAAGATAAGATAATTTAGCACAACTCAGACCAAATCTCAGTTCAGTTCCTGAGAAACACAAGGCAGCCCTGTTTGGCTGTTTACACTTGTCTGGCCTACTCTGACTTCCAGGACAGAGAAATACGTAGTGATAGTCTTGGAGAGAGCACTTATTTAATGAAATTAAGACAAAGCACATTGTCAGGATGATTATTTCAGAGGTAACTGAAAAGGTGCTGGTTTACTCCTCAAGTCTATAGAAAATGCAGTCTGTTCCTAAAGTGCTTAACTTTTAGGTGGTGTAACATAAAGTAAGGCATAGCCCACATACTGACTTGCACAACAGCCAGAAAAACAGTCTGCATCATTTTAGTTTAGAAGTCAGACTTAAACAATTTGATCACCTTCTGTTTGTTCAAACTTTGGGATGCCACCAGAATTAATAAGGACTGAAGAGTTCTTTCTTTCATTCAGTTGTGATTTAATAGAATCCAGCCTTCTGGAGCCCCCTGATAGAGAATCCCAGAGCAAGCCATTACAGGTAATTCACTTCATTGGTTTAATGAATCCCATTTTTCCTTTATTTATTTCCCATTTGTTTCCGAAGGTCTTGTCATGGATTCACCCAGAAAGTCAAGCAACCATCACTCGCTGTAGCCAGCCCATGGTGGGAGTGAGTGGCAAGCGGAGCAAGGAAGATGAAAAGTACCTTCAAGCCATCATGGATTCTAATGCCCAGTCCCATAAAATCTTCATATTTGATGCAAGGCCTAGTGTGAATGCTGTAGCCAATAAGGTTGGATACTTTTTCCTCTGTCTAAAACTGGGAATGTAATAATTTAGAGCACATTTCCCACCACCATTTCATATTATTCTTAAGGATCACAAAAGTGTTTTCCACTGCAGAAGAAGTCTGAATGCAATGATCTGATTCTCCAGACAGACTTTTATACCTGCACTGTAAGATATCAGTGTGACTGCTAATGATCCGTTATATTAATTTACAATGGGAAATGAGATTGGAAGGGAAAAAAAAATTGAAGTAGTACTGAGGTCAGACTCTAGCACCCTAGACCTTGTTTATCACCATTTTTCAATTCACACGGCTGAAAGACTGCTTCCTCTAACAGGGCTCAGAGTCCTGTCCAGCCTGACCTTGAATGTTTCCAAGAATGAGGCATCTACCACAGTTCTGGAAAACCTGCTCCAGTGTTTTACCACCCTTATTGTGAAAAATTCCTTCTTTATGGCTAGTCTGAATCTACCCTCTATTACTTTCAAACCATTACCCCTTGTCCTGTCACAACAGGCCCAGCTAAAACACCTGTCCCCATCTTTCTTACAAGCCTCCTTTAAGTACTGGAAGGCTGCTATAAGGTCTCTCCAGGGCCTTCCCTTCTCAGCCTTTCCTCACAGGAGAGGTGCTGGGACCCCAGAGCTGGACACAGCACTGCAGGTGGGGTATCTCCAGAGCAGAGCAGAGGAGCAGAATCCCCTCCCTGGTCCTGCTGGCCATGCTGCTTTGGATGCAGCCCAGGACAGGACTGGCTGCTTGGGCTGTGAATGCACATTACTGGATCATGTCCAGCCTCTCATCCAGCAGCACTCCCAAGTCCTTCTGGGCAGGGCTGCTCTGATCTGTTCATCCCCCAGCCTGTGTTGGTACAGAGATCGCTCCAGCCCAGGTGCAGTACCTGGCACTTGGTCTTGTTAAACCCCATGGACTCACTTCCTGAGCTTGTCCAGATCCCTCTGGATGGCATCCCATCCTTCAGGAGTGTCAGCTGTACCACTCAGCTTGGTGTCATCTGCACACCTGATGAGGGTGCACTTGATCCTTCTGTTTGTGCCACTGGTGAAGATATTAAATAGCACCAGTCCCAGTACGGACTCCTCGGGGAGTCACTTGTCACTGCCTGGACATTGAGCAGTTGGCCGCTCCCCTCTGGCTGTGCTTATCCAACTTCTCATCCACCAAACTGTCTGCCCATCATCTCCAGTCTAGAGAGAAGGATGTTGTGGGGAACTGTGTTTTTTTACAGAAATCCAGGTAGATGACACCCATGGCCCTTCTCTTGTCTGCTGCTGTCTCTCCATTATAGAAGGCCACTGGGCTGGTCAGGCAGGATTTGCCCTTGGTGAAGCCATACTGGCTATCCTGAGTCACCTCCCTGTCCTCCATGTGCCCTAGCACATCTTCTAGAAGGATCTGTTCCATGATCCTGCCAAGCACAGAGGTTAGGCTGACAGGTCAGTAGTTCCCAGGGTCTATCATTCTACCCTTCTAAAAATTGTGTTCCATGCCATCCCTTTAAGCTTTGTTCTAATGATGGAGCAGTTTTGTTGCAGTAAAGATTTTTTTTTCTTTTTTTTTTTTAATCAGCCTTTCCCACTACTTAGGAAAGGCAATTAGTGTGTGGGTTATCCTCCTCTGTAATAGTATGGTAAATTTTTAAATGATAGATTAGCAAATGTAATGAGTTAACAGCTTGAATGGGGATAAATGATAATTACAGAGGAAAAGAAGGCTTGTAATGTGATATTCTTTGGTAAAAATTATAGCATTCATTAGGTTGCAGAAGAGAGACACAAAGTGTGTGCCTGTACATGTTTGCTCCCAGCTGTAAGATAAAGCCAATGGTTTTTGCCTGTTTTGCCTATCTATGCTTTAGATAGCCCAGCCACTGTGGTATTTTGTCAGCTGCTATTTGCTCAGGGCAAATGACTGGGATAAAGTACAAAATATGGTTTGCTTAATGACTTGTATGTGAATTTTGTTCTTCAGGCTAAAGGTGGGGGCTATGAGAGCGAGGATGCCTATCAGAATGCAGAATTAGTGTTCCTGGATATTCACAATATTCATGTTATGAGAGAGTCGCTGAGAAAACTGAAAGAAATTGTGTATCCCAATATCGAGGAGACTCATTGGCTCTCTAATTTAGAATCAACTCACTGGCTAGAGCATATCAAGGTATGCATGTCTGCATCAACTGCATGTGGCTGAACAACCACAAGTCCTTACCAGTCTGGGAAAGATACCCGGAGCTAACTCCAGGATTTTTAATTCCTTGCAAATTTAAAGACTTAGAATTTGTTTAAGCAAAACTTGTATAAACAATTAAAACCATAGTTTCTTGGAATGAGGAATCTTAAGGAGATGAGAAGAGGGACAAGAGAGGGGACTGAAATACTGAAAGATGTTGTTTTGGAAGTGAAGGATGTTCCTGGATGATGTGTAACTGTGAAAGCTCTGCTTAGAACTCAGGAGTCACAGAGTTTCCAAGTCCTTGGCTCGGCTCTTTGACATCCTGGCATTATTGCCTGGCCCAGACAAGCAAATACTGGGAGTTTGGGCCCTCTCAGCCTTTCAGGAATCCAAGCAAAGTCAGAACAAAGAGGCAAAATGTTTTGGCTTCTCCAGATGCTGGTTTTCAAATAATGTTCTTTCTGTTCTAAAAATGTCCAGCTTACATTGTTGCTCTGCTGATGCAGGCAAGGGCAGATGAGCTCCTGGGGCAGCTGCAAGGTGATGGCCATTCCCATCAGAGACAAAATGCTCCTGCGTTTAAATCTTGACTTGTCCAAGGACTGAGTTTTATGCAAGGGCTCTTCTAGAGTTGTGCCTACACTACAGGGTAGATGTGTCGTCACCTTGCTGGAACAGAAAATGCGTTCACCAGTTTGCCGTCCTAGTTATAAAGTACTTGGAGCTGATTTACCATTCTCCTTGAGGCAGGCAGAGCCCTTGGTTTGTCCTGTGCTGTCACTAGCCATTTTTCACTTATAGTTTCTGTTCCAAAGAGATTTTGTAATTTGTTTTTTCCCTTGTCCTAGCTCATTCTTGCTGGAGCCCTTCGGATTGCTGACAAAGTGGAATCGGGGAAGACATCAGTGGTTGTGCACTGCAGTGATGGCTGGGACCGGACAGCCCAGCTCACCTCTCTTGCCCTGCTCATGTTGGATGGCTACTACCGCACCATCAGGGGCTTTGAAGTGCTCGTGGAGAAGGAGTGGCTGAGCTTCGGCCACAGATTTCAGCTGGTGAGTCACTAGCCCATGGAAGGCACTGAACGGAAAGTTATTGTCTCTCTTGAAGGATTTCAGAGGAGTTTAACATTTCCTGTGAGAAGTTTCTTGGCTGAACTCACAGAAGAGAGGTGAATGGTGGTGTTATTGTTTTCTACCTATAATTGCATTCATCTCTTAACCTCCTTGGGATTGTATTGGTTAGATACAGGGAACAGGTGGTATTTAAATGTCTCAGGTGTCTGACTGAGAATGTCATGTTCCTGTGCTTAGGCTTAAACCAGCAGCGTGCTTTGGGTTCAGTGCTGGCATTTCTGCTGGGAGCTGGCAGAGACCACTGGGGTATTTTTTGTCTTTCTTTCCAGTTCAGTCCATTTTCTCAGACTGCTTGGGCACCATCATCTAAGAAATGCTTTGATATTGAAAAGGTTGGGGAATTTGTTTATAGCCTTGACCTCGCATTTTCTTTGAGCACACTTTATTTTTGGAGAGGCTTCTAATTATTTGGGTGAAAGAGCAGCAGTTTGAGCTTGGACCAAGAGTAGTTTGTGGTTGTGCCCTTGCAGTTGGCAGAGAGGCAGCTTTGTGGGCTTGTGACACAGCAGTTTGTTATGGTTTGCACTGATGGGAACTGAGAGAGCCTTTCAGTAGTGTCCTTTCAGTCTTTGTTCCTACTGTGTTTTGCTCATAGCTGTTCTCTAGTGGTTGTTAATTTTGCAAGGGCTAGAACGAGGTCTGTGTACAGCACTTGCAGTGATGGGTTGCACTGTCAAATGTTCTGAGGAAGGTGAGGAAACTGAGGCACTAAAGTGACTGACATTCTGCTGCAGCAAAACCTGTTATCTGGTATTTGAACAACGATTGTTTTAGCTTCTTCACTGTCTAGACAAGGAAGATACTGACAGTGATTTCCTTTGGTGAGGGGAGAACAATATTAGGGATATTAGGGATCTCTGTTACGTACATGTTCTTGTTGTCTTTGTATAGTACTTGGGGCTCCTGGCTACTATATAACCATTAATGTACTCTGCTAGTTCTGAGGAGTTGTGCCTCACATGTGTTGGCCACACAGCACGGTCAGGGTTGGAGGCCTGCTGCTGGGAGTGCTGTCACTGCTGCCTCTCTGGAGGTGGCAGGAGATGGGCTGGGCTGGTGTTTGTACAGCTCTTGGAAGCCGCGAGGTGTTGCGTGACGGTTATCGCCGCATGCCGTGCCTGTAGGTGGTGTTTGCATCCAGCACCCGCTACTACTGAAGTAGCCAGGACAACAGCTGCAACTGAAGCAAAAAGCATTCTCATTTTTCTTCCTTCTGAACTTTAGCTATTAACTGAAATCAGTGCCAGCATAGCATCTGGAGCCTCTACTCAAACAACTCTTGTTTTAGCTTAGCAGGAAAATATCCCCATAAAGAATTTTCACTTCAAAGACAAAGAGAGTAGCTGTCCTTTACTCCTTTACCCACTGATATGGACAAAGCAGTATCAGGACTCATTTGAAGTTTTTTAAAGCTGTTGGTAAAGGTTTAGGTGACTGAGAGCAGAGCCCAGCAGTTTCCCCATGAAGCCCTGTGTGACTGGTGTTCTTTGTCCTGCTGTTTCAGAGAGTTGGCCACGGGGACAAGAACCACGCAGATGCGGATCGCTCTCCCGTCTTCCTGCAGTTCATCGATTGCGTCTGGCAAATGACAAGACAGGTAAACTGCTGGGTGGCACCCGTGTCCACAGAGCCAGTGCACCGAGACATGGCACAGGAATGATTTCCAAGCTGGCCTGTGCAGGCTCTCCTTCCTGGGCTTGTACTCTTGCTTTGATCCTGGCAGCAGGCTTTTTGGAAGTCTGTTCAGCAAAGAGCCTGAAAACACTTACTAATGTGAGTCCCTAACACAGTGGGTGCAACAGATCCCTGTTGCCTCTGCTCAAGCTGATCCTGTAACATATTCCATTTTAACTTCTTGTGAAGGCAAAAGTACTGCTCACAATTCATAACATGAGGTACAGAGCTGAGTGCCTCGCTTCAGACCAGGCATGGCAGAGGTATAATCCAGGAAAGATCCCCTGTGTCTGGGAGGTTTTCCCCAGGCACGTGGAACCTGGAAGTTTTTTTCTATCTTCTGTGACACAAAAGTCAGCTCTGGTCAGGCAGTTCACTGAAAAAAAGCTAGGCTCACCCTGGTTAAACCAGCAGAAATGGAAGAGAAGGATGGCACTATATATAGAAGAAAAGGATGCCACTGCATATGACACTGTACCACAGTGCATGCAGAGAGAAGAGGAGGCTTTACCATCATCAAAAGTCACTTTCGTTATGGTCTCCTTGGCTTGCTCCTGCAGCTGGGCATCCTGACCTGCAGCTGATGAGGTCAGGATGTCACAACTGGGGCAGCCTGAGAAGAGGAGGGTGCTTCTGAGGGAGGAAGGCCTCCTGCTCTCGTCTTCATCACCCCTGCATGTCTTTGCAGTTCACTGCATTTATTCTTATTGACCCTTTGTGGAGCTTCAGTTGTCCCTGTGTCAGGTCGGATTGTTTCTGCACAGAAGTCAGCAACAAACATGGCCTGTGCCCATAGACCTTTTGCTCCTGCTGACCTCTGTCACAAGGTGCCTCCCTGCTGTTCCCTCTGTGAAGTGCTGTGTTAGGCACTCAGGTTATTTCCATTTGGTCCTGGGAAATTTCCACTTTTTCTGTGCCTTTCCACTTTTCAATTTCCACTTTTTGAATTTCACATGTGCTTTTGGTTCTGGCTGCATGGCTTGTCATGAGGGACAGGCATAGCAGAGCAAGCTTCAATTTGAAGCAGCACTGAGTGTACATAAACACAGTGCTCTAACCCCTCAGACCTCTGGCTTTTGCTCAGAATTCCTCTGTGAACATGCAAAGCAGCTTTCCAAGAGGGAAACTCTTGCTCCTGGAAGGAGCAAATATGACCCTGAATATCCAGCCAGGCAGGGAACAGAGACAGATCCTGTTCTAGAAATCAAGACGCCAACTCCTTACCAAGACCACAGTTTGGGAGAAAGTTTATTTTCCTGTTTTAAAATCCCAATCTAATTTTCTATTTCTGGCTAAAGTTTCCTACAGCATTTGAGTTCAATGAGTACTTCCTGATCACCATCCTGGATCACCTGTACAGCTGTTTGTTTGGGACCTTCCTGTGCAGCAGTGAGCAGCAGAGAGTGAAGGAGGTAAGACAGCTTCTCTCCAAGGTAAAAGCCTGTTCCTGATTGCTTTAGCTGGCCAGATGTTGCTAGAGAAGCTGGTTCCTCATTCAGAGATACTTGTAGATGTGAGTCTGGGAAATGCCAAGCCCCATTCTCAACAGCTAGGACTTGGGAGATTTTCCTCTTTGCATAAACTGCTGTCTGTTGGAGGCTTCATGTTTCAGAGCAACACCATCTCCTTTCTGGACATTCTGTCTACTTCCAATTAGTCACTAGTGGTTGAATAGCTCCTGGTGTCTCCCAGGTAGTGGAAATGCAGTTTTGCTTTGAACTTCACTTTACTGTAACCTTCTCTGTGGGAACTGGTACTTTTTTGTCATGCCTTTCTTTGAAGTGACCCCTTTAGGGTGCTTTTAACGACCTAGTGTGCGCTGTCATTCTGCACACACAGGTTACAGCAAGTAACCGGTCTTTATGTGAGTTCTTCCTGTGCTTGCATCTTCACAGGAGAGGACAACTCTCCTACTATTATTAAGGATGTGCCTCTCTGTCCTGCCACAAGCCAGCTCTGCCCTGCAGTCTGGCCGAGGTTTGTTTGCCCAGGGAGGAGCGTAGAGAGGTGTACATCCAGACCCAGTCTGGAATTGGAAGGAAAACAGTGGCACTCATTCTGTCTCAGCTACCTGAAGGTGAAACATTCTGTCACCAAAGGCTGCAGCCTAACAGCACAGAGGTACACAAGGGCAGTGCTGTGTGGACCTGATGTGATTACATTTGATAGAACATCAGTTAAAAAAAGTCATAAAAACTAGCTGGAAAATAAAAGTGATAGCATTTTACTGTGGTGAAATCAGTGTCCCTGTTTCTCTGGAGTCCACAGTAATTGAATAATTGTCATTTCCAGGGAAGAAGATCTGCATGCTGTTTGCGCTTGGGTTTGGGTTTTTTTTTTAAGGCCTCAGCCTAGTGAAGTACTTAATCTAGAACGTACTTCAGCACTGGTTTCAGTGGAAGTATTCACAGGCGTAATTATTCCACTAGATCAGGGCCTAAGTCAAATGTTTTCTCTTCTTCATTTGCAATTAAATACTCCAGCAAGTCCTCCAGGAGCACTTCAGGGAAGTGAAGTTTAACTAAAGCACTGGGAGTTCACATGCCAGTGTCCCCTCGCTGTAGCAATGGTGATTCCTGGTCTGTTGACAGCTGGGTGGTCAGAGGGGCTGTTCCTTGCCAGGGCGTGTGTGCCTGCCTGCATCCATGTGCTTTGAGTACAATAACCACATCAAAAGAACAGTTTGGTGTTTTTTTTTTTTTTTTAAGCTACAAAAAACAACCAGCTCTGTATTAATGACAGGCATATGTCTGTGCTGCTATAGTTTGTAGATAGTTGGGATTCGTATGGCAAATAAAGCCTCCTCCACCCCCTTCCCTTACAGAGCCTTCCAAAAAAGACTGTATCACTTTGGTCTTACATCAACAGCCAACTGGAAGACTTCACTAACCCCTTGTACGTGAGCTACTCCAACCACGTCCTGTATCCCGTGGCCAGCATGCGCCACCTCGAGCTGTGGGTCGGCTACTACATCCGCTGGAACCCCAGGATGAAGCCTCAGGTACACCTCTTCCTACTCCTGCTTCCCTCTCTGCTAGTACCAATACTGCTACTTTGGAGGTCAAGACCTTTAGGTAATGTACAAATTTATGCCACCACTACTTAGATCTGAAAATAAACGCCTAAATTCAAATGCCAGCAAGAGCAAGCACCACCTAGAGCTGCCTAACGCAGGTGCCCAGCTGGACATCACCACCTTGTGAAATCTGCAGTAGCTAAAGAGTCTCATCAATCTGGGAAATTTCTCACTTAGAATGTGGGAAGAACAATCTGAATTCTTTTTATAAAAGATCTTAAAATCCCTAAAACTTCTCTGGATGTGGGGTTCTAGATAGGAATTTTGGGGCTGTATTTAAATTACTGGTGATGGGAACCTGCTGCTTGCTTTGGCTGCTTGAGACACAGGGGTCTGACCCCAGCCAGCAGGGAAGCTGCCTTGCCCAGGGCAGGCACCTCAGACAAGCAGTCTGAGCATGACCCTGAATGCTGCCATCACTTTTTAGTAGGAAGGGATAAAAATTCCCAATTGCCTCAGTGCCCGTCTGCATGTAACTGTTTTGCAGATCTGCGGCCTTAGAGACAGGAACCCAGCAAACACTTTGTAGTACTGACTGTTAAACAGTCAGAACTATGTGAAAATATTTAGAAGAATCTGGCTGGGTTTTTTTCCTCCCAAGCCCCTGAAATTATGTCCAGGCTGAGATGCCACGGCCAGTGTTCTCCAGAACTGTCAGAGATCAGAGCTTGGCAATTGTCATCTTTAAAAATGTGTACAGCCTGTTTTGTTGAGCCACCATTGCACTGTGCATGTTGGACCCAAATGAGGAGCTGAGAGCCAGAGCAGCCACTCAGGTACCTGTGGGCTGGAGACTGATGACACTCATGTACCTCCTTCCCTCATAGCTGGCTGTAAGCTCAGCAGCAGTTTTGGGCTTCAGGCTCCCACTTCCACACTGACCTCCCAGTGCTCAGCTACACATTTCCTTACAGGAACCTGTTCACAATCGCTACAAGGAGCTTCTGGCCAAGCGGGCTGAGCTGCAGAAGAAAGTGGAGGAACTGCAGAGAGAAATCACCAACCGTTCCACCTCATCCTCGGAGCGAGCCGGCTCTCCCGCACAGTGCGTCGCTCCCGTACAGACAGTTGTATAATATGGACTTGGTTTTTGCTGACTACCCTCCCACGACAGTGGGGGACAGCTTTTCTGAAACCTCCTGGATTTCCAGCATGGTGCCTGGGAGATGCCAACCTATTTATTTATTTCTCTCCAGGGTAATTTATTAGTACTGTAGCACTAGAGAGAGCTTAAAGCAAAAACCAACACAGACAAGGCCCCCTATGCAATTACCCTTCTCAGTGGCTAGCTTATAATACAAGCCAATTGTACTTGCCACCTGTAAGAAGCCTGGAGCTTGCTCTTTGTTCACTGATGTGCTGGAAATCACTTGGCTTGAAAGAGTCTGTGCACGAGCATGAAGTACCATGGAGGAAAAACGTCTGCTCAGAAGTTTGAAAGGCCAGACCTGACTTTGTATTGGAGCTTCAGATGCAGCTGTGCCATCACACACCCTCCTGCACAGCAGAGTGAATGAGGGCGTTTGCCAGCACACCTGGAAACAAGCAACAGCAGTGTCTGAAACAAGTCATTCCCTTCACCTCAACCTAGATCATAGGAAGCCATGTAAATGATGCCTTATTTAAAGGAAGGGCAGCTTCTCCCAATAAAACACTGCGGTAGAGGAGCAACAATACAGGACTTGATTTTGTAGGACGTTTACTTCCATCTCTGCAACCTTAGAATCTCACTTATGGTTTACAGTGGGTGTGCCAGGATGCAACTTAAGCACCTTTATTTCAGAGGGGGGAGCAGAGTGTGCTCCCCTGGGCTTTCCACAGCTCCTCTGGCCTCCAGTGCCTCATAGTCATCAGGGGAAAAGGTAGTGGAATACCAAGGGGCATGTGTGAACTGCTGGGATCAGCCATTACATTTTGCTTGGGTAAGCATAATTAGCAATTTTAATGCTTCTGTGCAGGGTTATAGTGGTGTACTTATGGTATTTCAGCTTTCTGCTAACTAATGGAAGCAACTGTGCATCAACCAAAGACGCCTTTCTGCCTGCGTTGCAACTGCTGCTTTAGATTTTTCTGGCAGACTGAACAGCTTAGCCATTTTCTAAACCTTACCTTTTTCCTCATAGTCTGCTTCAAGAACTGGTGTCACTCAACTGAACTCAAGCTGAAATTCAATTTTAAAACAAAAATTTACTGTAGGAGATACAACACACACTTGGTGAAACCATGACTGCCCCCTTGCTCTTCCAAACAGGTAAGCACAGGGTTGCAGAGGAGGGGTCTTAGAGCAAAGGCAGTTAAGTATGTGCAAGGTCTTCAGGCTGCTTCTGCACCTCTCTGCTGAGGAGAAGGGGTACTCCTTGCTGTGGGTTCCTGTGTTGCTCTTTTAGGACCATATCCCAGACTGTGGTCACCTGTTTAATGTACCTGTCAGCTGCTTCACTCAGCTGCTATTCCACTAGAGAAGGATTTTTGGAGGGAGCGTAGGAGTAGACCCATTTCCACCTAAGAAGTGGCCTTTCAGAAGCCACACTCCTCCCAAGGCAGTTAGCAGTCATTTCTTCCTGCAGTCTCCACTTCTGCCTGCTCTACTGCTGCACTCACCACACCGTGCTTACAGAGAAAGCCACAGCCACCTTCCGACAGGGTGGGTAACAGGCTGCACAGCATCACCATGGCTCCTATAGGGTGGCCTATAGGTGCCCATAATGGTCACATTATGGTTCAATACTGCAAAGAATCCATACAAAATACTTTCTAAGGACTTGGATTTGCTTTGAGGTTAAAGGGCAGGTCTGCTCTTATGTACAATCACTATATGAGATGGTTTAAAGCATTATTCTGTATTAGCAAATTGACTATGTGTGTATATTTTGTTCCTTGATGAAGGCTGTTTGGTTTCCTAATACTAATAAAAACAGATTAAATGGATGAAGTCCTGTGCTCTTATTTTCAACTATGTGGTTTTCCGAAAGACTTGCAGGACATGAGGCATTAAGTAGACATTAAGTAAATAAGGCATAAGAGACATTAAGTAAGTAGCACTGCAAGTTCAGTGTGTGAAATCCAAATCTCTCTCATTTTTCTGTAGAGGGTCTTACAAGTTGGTAACGTTAAAAATCTGAAGTCTAGAATGACAGAAAACCAAGATTCATCTTAAAACAAGTTTCATTTTCCTGTACAGACCAGTATTAATACAGATACAGTGCTTAGCTGCTCATATTATAAAAACAGAATCACAAAATGGCTTGAGTTGGAAAGGACCTTTAAAATCATCCACTTCCAACCCCCCTGATTAGCAGAGACACCTTTCACTAGACCAGGTTGCTCAAAGCCCTATCAAACCTGGCCTTGAACATTTCCAGGGACAGGGCATCCACAACTTCTCTGGGCAGTCTGTGCCAGTGTCTCACCACCCTCACAGTAAAGAATTTCTTCTGGTATCTAATCTAAACCTTCCCTCTTTCAGTTTAAAGCCATTCCCCCTTGTCCTATCACTACATGCCCTCTCCAGCTCTCTTATAATCCTTTCAGGTGCTAGAAGGTCTCCCCAGAGCCGCCTCCTCTCCAAGGCTAAAACCCAATTGTCACATAAGCTACTGTATAATGCACTGTGAAATGCAGAATTTTTTTTAATTGTGAAAGTATTTAGCTCAAAGTATTCTGAAATATGTTCATGACTAAAAAAGACTTCCACAATTTCTGCACCTTACAGTGCACTGGCACAGTAACTTCTGTGCAAAAGAAGACTCACATTTTTGCATATAAATTATGCCTAAATTCACTGGGACAATTTGTGATCAACTCAGTGGATGCTCTTGACCCCAGTGGGTTTAATTCCAATTTAGGCACCCAGTTTAAAGCCATTCCCCCTCACGGATGGAGCCTAGAATACTCCTGAGCCCTCCACCAGTAAGGAGCTGCCTGAGGACAGCCTGAGGTCATGCTGAAGTTAACCCATCTTCGAGCAAGCTTATCTCCAGAGGTCCTTCCCAAGCTAAATGACCGAGTGTAAGTTTCAGCTACTGATTTTTCACGACTCCTGGCATGAACTGCTCCTGAAGTGGTTACTCCCACCATACCTGGTTAGCAGCATCCAACAGCAGCTGACACCTTAAGTGCAAGGAGACAAGCTGGGTGGATCACCTACAGGCAACAAACTCAACCCCCTTCTGCCTGTGTGGGGCCTGCAGAGTTCCCTGCCTGTTCAGCTGCAGGCAAGGGTGGACTGCTCTGACTCTCACCTTACCTGCAGCTCGCATTCATCACCCTGACCAGGGAGAAGTCACCTTGCCATGATAATCCCACTGGCTATGGCACAGTGCTGCAGCAAGCACCCAGCTAATATAGACAAAGTGCAGCTTTCCCACAATTCATTCAACAGGCAAGCTGGCTTTATTTTTCAACTGTATATACAGGTAATCTGGGTCTTCTATACATTCCATTAATAGGAAATGCTTTACATTATTAACATAATAAATAACATTT
Source organism: Leptocoma aspasia (assembly GCA_013399835.1). Lineage (NCBI taxonomy): Eukaryota > Metazoa > Chordata > Aves > Passeriformes > Nectariniidae > Leptocoma > Leptocoma aspasia. The sequence goes on along the minus strand of VXAX01002244.1, from coordinate 512,278 downwards.
AATCAGCTGTGCAAGTCAGAGCACAAACTTAATTGCAGTACTACCAAAGTTGATAGCTCATTAAAGCACAGACTTCAAGTTAAAAGCAAGATGCCAGGACCAAATGGCACAATTGAGGCACTTGCAGTTTAAAACACTTGTAGTTTCGCTCACTCCTTTACCACCCAAAGCTAGAGACAGGGTATTGCCCCCTATCCTACAGCTTTTTCCTAAAGCAGGACTTCTGTAGAAAAATTTCACTTGATCATTAAGCACTGTAATTCATAAGTTACTTTGCTCCTTTTCTGAGTACTCACACATCCACTGCCACTGATGCCAACTAATGCAACGTAGCAGAACAAGAACCAGGGACACTTTCTGAAGAGAGCCCCACAGAACACCTGTGAAGGGGTTTACCTGTTCTCCCTCAGACACTCCCAGAGATGGAGTCATTGCAGCTGCACACAGAACAGAACTGACAAAAGCCCTCAACACCCAGGGCTGCAGCACTGTTTTCACACAAGATGCATCCCAAGCGGCCTCCCAGATCAACAGCATGAAATGGCATTGGCACATCACACACACCAACCCACGTAAATGTGCAGTGCTTGGTGTGCTGGAACAAAACAGAGGGACTGCTGGAACCATAACACAGGGAACTAGGGGAGCCCTACTGTTAAGATTCACTGGCCATGTACCTTGAAGATGGAATGTGACTTAAGCTAGACCATAATATATACAATCAAATGCAGGGATGGAGAGCCAAGAGCCTGTAAGCCTGTATTTCAAAAGTGTGCTTAGCATACAGCAGTCTCTTCCACACAGCAAGAAAGGCAGCTGCTTTAGATCCAGAATCTAAGTTTGGCCAGGATGCTTCAAGAACATCCCCTGCAGAAGAGTCAGTAGTCCCAGCTGACATCATCCTTCTGTAGTGAAGTCTGTATGGTCTGCATGTCTCTCAGCAACTGAAGGTTTTTCCGACTCTTTTCTCCAGGCTTCACTTTGATGGGACCTGCGTTCTTTCCTTTTGTGGTTATTATAGTTGTTACTTTAACCTCACTGACTGGGAACCTGCTGTCTTTTATTTGTTTAGCAGAAGTCTTTCTGGACTTGCATTCTCTCTTAAGTCTCTCTAGCTGAAAGAGAAGCCCAAAGAAAAACATTAAGAAGTGATCTTGTTTCAGTTTTATGTTCAGCAATTCTTCCAATCAGCTGAAATATCCCACCACTTATCTCACCCAGGTAAGCAAATGGTTGTTTCCAAGTCACACTGAACAATAAATATTTAATTTTCCTTACAAAGCATTTTTATTATTTGCATCTTTAGAGCTGTGCTTAGCTTACAGTGATCTACCTCTTCTCTAAAAACTGTGAAGTTCATTATGGGGGAACATTGCCATCAGGAATGTAACATAAAAACATACAGATGAAAAAAGTTGATTTATCAATGTTACCGTGAAGCGATTAAAAAAAAAAACAAACCAAGGGTTTTTTACATAGATACTAGTAATTTTAATAGCTAGTCACTGTCAGAGATGTAGCTTTGAAAGAATACCAGAGCTCTGCTGGGGTGAAAAGGTGGTATCCACACACAGCTCTGTAAAATCACAGCATGTAGTCTCAGTACTCCCCAGCAAAGACTGAATGGGGAACTGGACAGTCTGAGGTTCAGACACATCCATACACCCAAACCACAACATGGGTGGCTTCTATAGCTCCCCTCTCTGCAGGTGGTGGTGCTCTCTCCTCCGAGTTGACGGCATGCAACAATTTTCCTAAACCCCAGCTCCTAAAACTTTTGCCAATAGCACATGCAGCATCATTACTGCTGGGAACTACAGCACATCTGCTTCTCTGCAGCAGTTCTTCTGAAGATCATAAGATATCAAAAGTGAGTAATGCTTCTAGCAGCATTTCACAGGTCCACTCTGGATGCCAGGTCTCAGCGTGTGTTCTGTGTATATCAGGTGAGGGTGAATTGTGGTTTGTATGAACTGAACCAGATTAAACACATGGGGTCACGCTCTTCAAAAGAAATTCACTAAAATTAATGAAGACAAAAGAAAACAGGGAATCGGCATGTTTTATGGCTTTATGAAACGGCTACACTATCCAAAACATTCTGAAAGTTATAAAATAAGTAAAACAGGTATTTTGAGTCTTAAAAAATGCAAATCAAAACATAAATAGGTCATTTACTCCAAGTAAAGGAAAACTGTTCAACAATGTTCAAAGGCCAAGAGGAGTGTAAAATGCAGCGTGAGAACAGATGCAAAAGCTCTGTCCAGGACAGGGTGAAGAGTGGGCATAAGGGTGACAGAAAGGATGTTCCTGCAAAAATACTGGGATAGATGGAGGTATGCAAACTAACTTTGGGACATCAAAGGTAGAATTAGACAATGCTACTCTAGTTATTTCTGCTTTATGCAATTGCTGCTAGATTAGGATATAACTCCTCTTTAAGTCAGCAACTCTACATAAGCATGAACACAGGCAAAAGAAACTCACCTTCGAACGATGCCTCTGGACTTTGCTGATTTGATCTGCTTTTGCTTCCATCTTTCCCACTAGTGCCTCAAGTTCCCTCTCCAGATCTTCTCTCACTGCAACGTTTGGGGCTTCCTGGATGAGCTTTGTCAGCTGCTGGTGGTCACTAGCACACAATTCAGACAGAACAAGGCTTGCATTAGGCTCCATTGGCTTCTACATCTTGTACCCAGTTCACAAATAACACTTGTAGGAAACCATAGCATCAGCAGCCAGACATGTTCAACACACCATAACAAACCAGTAAGAACAGTTTTGCTGGTTTGCAGCATTATTACAGCAGCACATCGTGGTGGCAGGCTGCTGCAGCACTGAGTCTCAATCTAAGCAGCTTCCAACTTCAAAATGCATATTCAAAATGAACAAATAACTCCCTGAGAGCTTGATCTCAGCACTCACTCAGTTAATACTTTGTGTATCTCTACCTACTGCAGCTGTGCAGTACAGTAACAATTCGTGTTCTGTTAACCAGGACAAGCAAAACACCCAGCAAAGCTGTCCTTTAATGGACTATTTGTCCAGATCCTGCTTTTGGCTAGGATCGAGTTTTCATTTTTAGTAGCTGTTACATTGCTGCGTTTTGGATTCAGTACAAAAATAGTGTTGATAACAGCGACATTTTCATTGTTGCTCAGCAGTACTTACCCTAAGCCAGGGGCTTTTCAGTGTCTCCTGCTATGCCAGTGAGCAGGGGCACAAGAAGCTGGGACAGGGAGATATCTGGGACAGCAGATAAAACTGGCCAAAGGGATATTCCATACCATAAAACATCATGCCCAGTATGTAAACTAGGGACAGTTAGTCATGAGGGGACAATTGCTGCTGGGGACAGGCATCCGTCAGCAGGTGGTGAACAACTGTACTGTGCATCATGTGCTTTTTTACCTCGGATTTTCTCTCTCTCCCTTTTTCATTACTATTATCACTACATTTTACTTTATTTCAGTTACTAACCCATCCTTTTTTCAGCCCATGGGTTTTTCCTTTTCCCGATTTCCCTCCCCATCCCACCGGAGCACAGGGGCAGGAAAGCAGCTGTGTTGGTGCTCAGCTGCCAGCTGGAGTTAAACCAAGACAGTATGTTCTGGCACCCAACGTGGGCCATGAGGGGTTAATGACAGGTCTGAGCAGAGTGTGTGAAGAAAAATTTTTTCTAGGCGTCGTTGTATTGTTTTAGTAGTGGCTGGTCACAGTGCTGGTTTATGGTGGCACAGAACCCCTGGCCATGAAATTCCTGGGGGAATGGGTGTCCTCCGCGCACTGCGGGAGCCATCTAGTGGGGAGTGGGTGTAATTACACCTTCATACTGCCCTGCTCGGCCGGCCAGCCTACAGAGACAGGGCCCCACACCTTCCCCTTGGCCCCACACCTTCCCCTTCTTCTCCAGGCTAACTACAACAGCCTTGGAGAACTCGCAATATCCCATGGGAGTTAAAACCAGCGTGGGCCCAGGGCCAGGATCCAGCATGGTACTGAATGGGGCTCAGATCAGGGGAGGGATTTGTGTCTAGGGACAGTGAGCGAGCAGCTGCGTGGGACTGAGCTGCTGGTTAAACCACATCAGAGTAAACTACCTTCTGCACAAGAGACAGGATACAGAGGGTACACACCACAGGGAGTACATCAAGTGGGATGGAAAACCTATGCCTCAACCCTAGAGGCACAATTATGTGAATTGCAGGGAAAAAAAGCACAAGCTCTCAGCCTGTCTTCAAAGGAGAGGTGCTCCAGCTCTCTGATTGTCTTTGGACAACTGGCCTCTGGACTCACTCAAGCAGGCCCACATCCTTCTTATGTTGGGGGTTCCAGAGCTGGATGCAGCACTGCAGGGAGGAGAGCAGAGAAGCAAAATTCCCTCCCTGGCCCTGCTGCCCACACTGCTTGGGATGCAGCTCAGGATACATTTAGCTTTCTGGGCTGTGAGTGCACATTGAGGGGTCATGTCCTGCTTCTCATCCACCAGCACCTCCAAGTCACTTTAGCCATTCAGCTATCCACCCACCACTTTTTCCTGCCCGGAAAGACTGTTACAACAGCCAAGTCCAAAGTCATGGACTAAATTAACTCAATGGACTAGTCATGGGATAGTCCACAGACTACAGGAATGATATCTGTGTGTACCTACATCAAAAGACTGGAAGGGTGATGGTGGTTAACTGGGACATACTGGAAAGCGTGGGGCTTGGGCAGGACGTAAACAGTACAGGATAAGGGGTGAATACTGCCCATCCCAATATGGGGGAGGGATGGGTGTGGGGGTGTGTGAGTGGTGGCAGGGTCCACACCACAAAAGTCCACTGCTTTGGGGCTGTGACCACACTTCTCCCTGAGCTCTTCTGAAATACATACTGCTGCACATAAGCACAGGTCTGGTGTCCAGACTGTTTAGCAGAACCTCTAACTGCACAGGGAGAATGGACAGCCTCTGCAGCCAGCAAGACAAAGACTACATTCTAGAGATTTCCTAAACTAAGAACTTTCTTAGGCAAAACCTTCCAAGTTCAAAGCAACAAGGCAAAAATACGAAACATCTGCATTCAACATCTGCAGAAGAAAATACACCCCACTCACAAACTCATCTGTCCAAATTCATCTTGTAAAGTCAGCAACACTTCTGAGAGCTCTTCCTGAGACGAGGATGAGTCCATTGGCAGGGATGGCCTTCTGCTTTTGCTTGCAGGACGACCAGTACCAGTGGGTTTTGCTAGGGGAGCATCGTTTACCACACTTCTGTTACACAAAGCTTTCGTGTGGTGTTTCATCAGGTGTAGCACGTTTTGCACGTTGGCAGCAACCGAATGACTGGGACTGGTAGACTGAAATGAAAAAAGATTTCTTTTAAATGTAATTTCAACAACTTGGTAACACTGGAGAGCATTTTAAAAAAGTGCCACTTTTGTTTTGCTGACAAGAATGTAGTTTTTGTTCTAATTAATATGCACTAACAAGAACATCTTGTCAAGCAGCATAGTGCAGGCCCATTTTTGGAAATACCAGCTCAGCTAGTTGTCAATATCCAAGTATTTCGAAGACAATCTGTATGAAAACTGTCGAAGAAAATTAAATGATCTGACCACTGGGTGTCAGAAGTGCACCAAGCTAAAGTCCCTTAAGGAGCTGCAGCTACTGAGCTCTAAGCTTTGGAATTAATCAGCTCACCTTCCCAGCCACAAAGGGTACATCACCCAGACACAATCTGTAATGGGGCTGCACAGTGGGATGTCTGACAAGAGAGCATTTCTGGAAAGAAAGGACAAGTATTTAGCAAAAATTATACTACAGCAAACCCCCTTTCCCTTTACTTTGTAGTAAAAGAGGCAATCTGCTCCCTGATCACATGCACACAACCTTGTTTAACTCCTCAGTAACTGCCCTTCACTTTCCCACATCCTACCTTCTCTGGCTGCTTAGCTTTTTTCCTGGGTTGTCTTGCTTTTGGAGAAAGCAGTGGTGATGCTGCTTTAATCAGTAGTCTGTTGGTTTCCAGGCCTGTCTGAAGCTAAAATTGAGTGAATAAGGGGAGTTACTGAAATTATATTAATAATCAGAGACAGTGCAAGCAGCAAACTGCAAGAATTTTTAAAACATAGGCTCTCCAGAAGCAAGGACTGCAAATTTTATGGGTATTTTTGCAGTCTAAGGTCAACTTGAACATTAAATACTTCCTCTGTAAACACTACTCATCAGCAATCCTAGTAAATTAGAGAATTAGCCTTAGTCCATTAGTCCCATGCAGGCAAGTGCCAAAACATCAGCTGTGCTTTACACTTGGCAAGGTATTGGGAAGCTCAAGGCACCCAACCATGACCAATTGATCTCATGACATATAGTTACTAGGCAACTACTCCTTCTGTTCTATTAAATTTGACAGTAAAAAAAAAAACTACAAACAAAAACCCACAATAAACAAACTAACCACCAAACCATCTATTGAAAGAGTTAAGGTTAGAACTTCCTGTCAACAGTGAGAATCCTAACACAATTCCCTGTTCAACAGGAAGATGTGGCATGGCTTTAGAAATCATGTCCTGAAGAAGCATTCACAGCACAATTTTTCATTATTAGTTTGAGGTACCCCTTTCCCCATCACACCAAACTCATGAAAAGGTTAATGTTAGAGCCTAACACATTACCTCCATAATTCTCCAGCATACAATGAATGCTTAATGTACACCACACTTTCAGGTTAGAAGACCAGCCAGCATCCTTAAGAGCTCATAATCAAGAGTATGTTGCCTCTTTTTTGCTTCATTCTACAATATTTTAATTACAATTATGAACAAGGGAGCCCATTTGTTGACTTTGATATATTGAGAGGTTCCCATGCATGCTCAATTACGGATTAGTCTGAATTTCTACTTCTCTTTTCCAATTTTTGGTAAAGAAATCAAAGCTTCAGTCCACATGTAGTGATAGAACATTTCCAAAAAGCTCAGAGAACTTCAGAATATTTGGTACCTCAGGCAGGAGGAAAAAACAAAAAAGAAAAAACAAAGACTAAAGCCAGGATTTCACTATTCTGTCATGCAATATGTGAGGCACTTTCAGTAAACTTAGCTGAAAAGTTGATAAAAAGGAAGAGCTAATTACAGTGCATACCAGTACAAAATAAATTTCCTGTTGGTTACCTCAGCTGCTTTTTCCTGAACGAGCTTCCTTGCATGTTCTTCCTCATGAAGCTTCTGTTCCAGCTCTTTCATTTTTTTCTAGTCAAAGTTGAATCAAAATAATAACATTACTAATGAAACAATTTTTTTTCTTCCTGAAGCCTATAATACTAAGAGCTTGCACAAAACTGTGAGTTCATCTTACAACTTAAGGACAAATGAAGACTTGAGCACTAGAATGATTGTTGATGCTTTGCCTGTACAGGCATAAATACAGCAGTCGAAACCTTATGCTTAACACTTAAATTGATTTTTCTAGTCTTACTTTCACAATTGGTATCTGGAGTTAAGTCACAGCCAAAAACACACAGAGCAATACACAAGGCTCTTTCTCTTCAATTGTAAAAACACCCTAGACAGTAGGTTGCTTTGTGTACATTATCCTCCAAGATTCTGCACTACAAAAGAGCTAACAAAGACATGTCATTATAAGGCAAGAGAAGACTTGCTTTATTTAGACCACTAATGGTGTTTTTGCTAAAATCTGTAACTTACACTCTTACAGGAAAAGAATTTTTGAACATCTAGCCACCTTCCTAATAAAGAAGAGGGAGGAAAGGTTGTATGATGCCCCTGAGATACCTTTAGATAAAACTGAAGTAATTTCATCTTTTTATCACAAAAGCATGTAAGAATTCTTTTGAAACTTATTTTCAAAGGAAACTGTTAACAGGGAAAGCACACATTTCTTTGTAAGCCTCCAACAAGATGAAAACATTGTTTAAACAAGATACACTGAAATTCCCAAAGTGAAAGTTCTCAAACAACTTTCTGACTTTATGCAGCAGTGAAAAAACAACCCAGAGCTCCAGTATCCAAAACAATTTCCCTTCTCTTTCCCCGAAGACTGATAATTCACAGAGCCACTAATCAAACTTAAGGCAGAAAAGCATGCAAGACAGAGTGACAGCTGTATTTGTACACTTGTTTGTTTATAAACCCACTACACTGAGGCACTAAATATTTCAGTTCTGCTTTACTTAAGCATTAACTGCAAGAATAATGTAATGAGCTGTTATACAAAGGTGTTAAAAGGCAAAAGCCTAGATAAACATTGAGGACAAAGGCACTATATAAAGGAACCAACCTTTTCTTTTGAAGTAAAGAATCCTCCTGATGATTTTTTTTTTCATTCAAAACAAAGGTATTCCAGGTAGCTTAAAATCATCTTCTGCCATTTACATTTATTGGCACAACTCTTGATACCCATGTGGTCAGTCTCAAAGACCTTTTATTAACCTCTTAAGTCTGACAGAACTTTTAGTACAAAAACACTGAGGAAAATATTCTGTTTGAACTAAAGACTGACATGAAGCTGGGCCAAGGTTTTTATTCTGAAATGAATTAGTATTCCCTGAGCTACCTGTTCAGCTGCACCCTGCAGCTCAAACTACACAGCAAGAATGTATCTTACTGTATCATCTGACAGACCCTGTTAGAAATTATATACCCAACTCAGATTCCCTAAATATTTTTTTTTCTTGTTTCTAGAAGAAGGTATTATGCAGATTACTGGATTGTCACTAAGAGAGAGGCCACAGAGCCAAGCAAACAGACCCTGCCCACTAGTAAGACAGTGCTGCCCGTCATGTAAGACAGCACTGCAAGCAGCAGCAAGCAGACTGCCTGAACATCCACTCAGTCACCAGGAGCCACTGGAAAAATCTTTAACGACAAAATAGAAATAAAATATTTCAATGTCTATTTCTGATCTGTTTCCTAACAGAAAATTAATTTCATACAACCACCTACTCACGGAATCCCAGAATCATAGGATGGTTTAGATTGAAAGGGACCTTTAAAGGTCACTTAAGTCCAAGGGACACTTTCCACCAAACCAGACGGTTGCTCAGAGCCTTGTCCAAACTCATCTTGAATGTTTCCAGGAACAGGGCATCTACCACCTCTGTGGACAATCTGTTCCAGTGTTTTGCCCAACCCACAGAGTTGAGGGGGGGTGGGGTGGTTTTAAGTCTCACTGTTAGCATTAAGATCAATTACTGTGAACTACAGTTGTTGGAAATGTCATCCACACACACATTCAAATTCTGGACATCTGGCTACACACAAGACCACAGCCCAACCTGCACCTTTAGGAAACAGCCATGTTTCTTTAATCCATCTTCAGACAGAGACATGTTCAGATCTTCTCAGTCAACTGTCCAGAGAGTGCAGAGCAGGACTACAGTTGAAATAAAGATGCCTCAAAAGCATTTCCAGGGTAAGTACTCCACATAAATAGGAATCTCACCATTTCCTTTTCACAGCCACTACTGACATTAGTGAATTACTTGAAGATAATACTTATAGGGCCAGGTAGGGGCTCTGGGGAGATTAAATGCTCTCAGTAAGACCCCCACACAACTTGTGCTCTGGCAGTGCCTGAACTCAGAAGCAGATACATCATGGCTCACTCATGAGCCATCACCTCACCACCTTCCATCCATTTCAGCACATCATTTATGAAACACTCTCTTATTTCTTGCTTCAAATTCAACTGGGAAATGTTCTTACATCTTGCCACAACTTCAGCAGAGATCAAAGAGGGAACAGATGCAAGGCTTCTGAGTAGAGAATGCAGTCACTCTCTGAAGATATTCAGGTAATACCCATCACACAGATGCTCACATACAAACATAGCCTATAACCACAGAGGCAGGCAGACCTGACAACCAGAAAATGGCTCATAACTACAAAATGATCACAAGAAAAATGACTTCTAAGCTAAATCCAGATTTATTTCAGGTCCTAGAATTGCTCCAAAATTGTGTGAATTTAACACCCAATTCCTCTAAAACATATTTAATTGTGACAGCTACTAATTCTTAAAGAATCAAAGACCTCTGGTTTGATCCAGAAAAGAACACAAGAAGAACCATAAGGCTGAAATTATTTTCACTATCCAGGCACAAAAAGGCAAACAACCCAGTCTCACCAAACTTCAGCTACTATCAGTCAAAAACTTACTAAAAGCCTTTCAGAGGGAATGCCAGTCGCTGAACGGGTTATTTCAACTCTAACCCTGGAGGAAATCAGTGCTACTTTCAGAGTACAGGACCCAGGAGACTCCTATTTCTCTTTAAAAGTGTTTGGCCTAAGTAAACAATGCAGCTATTTGTACTCTACAACTGCAGCTCACTACAACAGGGTGTCAAGATCTTAAAAAGCTTATTGCAGCTGCTTTGGTTCAGGGACTTCCAAGAATAGCTGTAGCATATAAATGTCCTGCAGCAAGCCAAGCAGCTAAAGGCTTACTACCAAACATCTCCTTATGTACTTCTGGAGAAACACCATCTACTTTACCAGCTGAGGTAAGGGCTGGTGTGCAGGGGGGCAAGCCTATGATTTTGACAGAATCCAGATCTGCCATCCACAATGTCACAATCTAATCATGTGCTATCCGGTCCTTTTGGGGGAACAGGGAAGAAATCTGCAGAAGGAAGCCTCTCCCTGGTTAAGCTCTCTGTAGTTTCCAGGCTTGGGAGACTTGTGTTCTCTCTTACAGCAGCAGAGAGAGGGATGTGGATGGGATGTCAGTGGCCAACACCACAGAGGGCCCACAGAGATGTATGGGCTTTGTGTGGTAAGGCATTGGTAGCCATGGGGCTACAGGGGTGGCTTCTCTGAGGAGCTGCCACAAACTTCCCCATGTCAACAGAGCCAATGCCAGCTGGCTCCAAGATAGACCCACCACTGGCCAAGGCTGAGTCCAACAGCAATGGTGGCAGCACCTCTGGGATTACAGACTTGAGGGGAAAAAAACCTGCTGGGGAACAGCAGCCAGAAGCAAGGAGTGAGAATATTCGAAAGCAGAAGCCTTGCAGACCCTAAGGGTCTGTCAACAAGGGACAGGGAGGAGGTACTCCAGGTGCCAGAGCAGAGATTCCCCTGCAGCCCATGGTGAGATTGAGTTTTATTTCTCACCATAAAATTATAAAAATTCAAGGGTGAACACACCACAACATAATATGACCAAACACAGTCACATTGAGTTTGTAGAAGCTACTGATTCAAATAGAGTCCTGAAAAGGCAGACTGACTCAAACCCACAGGGAGTCACTCAGTGCTAGAGGCCTTGCAACACGAGGCCACAGAAGTCTGCACACAAAATAACTAGTAATAATTGTGTTTCTTAAGGAGGGCTGAAGAAAAAAATACATCAAATTCATACAAGTCAGGGTGACTCTTGATAATAACAGAAAATAATCGCTAGCATTCAGTAGCATGGAAAGCAAGTCAAGATCTTAGAAATGGCTGCAATCTTACAATGCCTGGGCATCAACTCAGGACAAAAGGGAAAAACCAACAGACTTAAGGCATAATAAAACTCTACTCTTGCAGTGTACAGTGCCCCAAAGCCTACCTGGACACGCAGACTTTCAACAATAACGGCAAAACCTCAGTTTAAAAGGAAGTTTAGCTGCTGTCTTACTCTAAAGCACAAAGTTCTGCTCAGCTCTGCTACAGCCGTATACCTATGAAGTACAGATTACAATAAACAAGATAAATCTGATCTAGTACCCAAGACAAATGACAGACCTCTGCTACAAACTGCATTGTAGTTAGTCTGCTGTACTCCTTTTCCAGTATATCCAGCTTTTCCAACTTTGACTGAACATGCGATTGGTCAAGAAGCCGATCTCTCTCCAAGGAGCCCTTGAAGGGAGAAGTGAAAAGGAAAACAATTACAAGCACAAGAAAACAAGACCATCTATAGTAACCCTTGTGTCTGGAGCACAAAGCAGGCCCATAAACAGTCCAAAGGAACTACTACTTCCTCTGTGCAATTTCAGATGGTGCCACAATCAGGGAACAAACTGCACCACTAGCCCACCAGTGTTGGGGAACCAGACATTTAACCACATCTGAGAGAGGATTCTGCAGTCTCTCCTTCCTCCCAACTCAACACATTAAAAAAAAAAATTATGCAGAAATTAGAAATCGCTTTCTTGATTTTTCTTTTCCTTCAGTAAATATTTAACAGACTGAAATAGAATAGGCACAGAGACCAATGAACAGACAGCTCTAGGTGACTCATATGCCTATAAAAAAAAAATTCAAGTTCATTTTAGATATAGGACAACTCCCAATCACTGATGATGGGAAATAGAAATTTTACTGCTATTTCTATGGAATCAGAATTTCAGCCTCAATTTAGCAAGAGTAGTGCTAGCAAAGAAAATCCCCAAAGGCCTGAAGACTGTAAACAACAAAAGGAAGGTTTTTTCCCAGTGATACACAGGTATAACACTGGAGGATAAGGATGAGCTACTGCAGTAAGCCAATCATGCAGAAGCAAACAATTCATATTAATACCAGAGCCTGCTATTGCCTTAGAAACAGGTGTACAAAGCAAATACAGGGGTTGTGAGAAGACTGGGAAATTTAAGCAGGGAAGCTATCCATAGCTAAGAATATGAAGGCCAGCTGAAGTAAACACCCACACTTAAATGTATTAAAATTAAAGTAACTATGAAAATTCATGACATAATTAATGACTTTTATGATTTAACCTGGAAATAGTTTTGGGAACACACCTGTTTCTCCAAGAGATGTGACTTCTCGTTTTCTGCATTCTGGATCATTTTTCTCATGTAGTCCAGCTGTTTCTCTAGAAGTCTGCTTCGAGACTCAGCAGCTGCCAGCTGAGAAGACAGTTCTGAAGATAACAGAAGGCAGAAAGTAGAAATCATGCATTGCTTGTTCCTGGGAGTTTTTGTTGTTGTTATTGTTTTCAGGGCAGTTTCAAAACAAACAAGAAAAGGACCTATGTAAGAAACTTACATATTATGCCTAATGAACTTTTGTATGCATAAAAAAAACCCTAAAATGAAGAATGCCTTAAAATTATTTCTTTTTAACTCCCCATGTCATTGCAAATTAAAAGATGCTGAACAAAGTAAATTAAAATTGATTTATGTATTTATAGGAATCAAGTTTCACCCACATCAATGTTCCATAGTATCTCTATACAGTTTGCAAACAACCTTGATTTTTCTTTAACACTTCAGTCTTGTCATGTTCTTTGTGTTGCATTTGTTCACTCAGTACTTTTTTAAAGTTTGCTGTTTCCCTGGTGAGGTGCTTTACATTCTCCTCTGCCTGAAACCGTTCCAACTCCAGTCGATGAATTTTTTCCTGGAGATTCTTCAGAGCAGAAAATATTGCTGCAATTGAACAAGTACCTCTTGTTAGATACCATTAAATCATCCCTTCAAGACAACATTGAACTTGTAACATTATTATAAAAGCATGTTATGTAAGAAGGTCAGAGTGCTCCTTACCAGCATCCAAGAGTCCTTCCAGGAATTAAGACCTGTTTCCCTTTAAACCATAACTGATTCTAAAACTAGTCTCAAACAAATAGATGCCCTTAGTGCACACCCTTCACCTGACACATTTGGGAAAGATACAACTACTTCCCAGAACAAGGCATATACATATTGTGTCAATTAAGAACAAACTGTATCCTCTGACCCTTTATCAAAAGGAAATGAAAAGTCACAACTAGATAGTTAAAACAGTGGCAATTCTCCATATTAATATTATTCCTACTGCAACAAATACATGAACACATTGTTCCCATGAATGGTCACACAGCATAGTAAAGCTTAACTATGAGAACGGCTATAAAAGTGTTTATAAGTAGGTGGACTTCTTTTTTAATTCTTCACAAGTTTTGCACTTGTGTTCCCCTCCTCCATCTAAAAACATACATCTCCTTTGTGCTGAACCCTTTTGCCTTTCTGCTGCACTCCCAGCTTTAGCAGTTACTAAACATAGCCTTTCTATATTCTTCACCACAAAAGAGAAAGCATTTGTAACAGAATGCTTACACCTTGCAATCAGACCATCTGCTGGTAATCTGATGTATTACATCTCTTAGATGGGCTGTTTAATTCTGTGAAGGGAACCATAACCATAAGCCCTTTCCCCTATACAGTGCTGCTGAAGTTAAGCATAAGAACATCTGCACACACAGCTCAAAGAGCAGACTAATCTGCAAGGTCACATTAGGCCACTCCTTCGTGCTTAAATCTACTCCAGAGAAAGAATGTACCTGTAATAAAGCATTCTTGAGCACTACAAGAGTTGGGACTGCATATTGGTTTGTGCATCAGATAACCCCAAAAAAAATTTCGTCAAATTTTGAAATGAGTAAGAGCACATGAGAGTATCACATCAATGCAAACCTGTTAAGTACATAAGAAGTAGCAACAGCAGTTACAGTTAAGAGGAAATTATTGATAATTTGGCCCCACTTGCAATATCAGAATCACCAATTGCACCCTCTTCTCTATTTACTGTTCCTAGGATTCACTTGAAATGGGCACAGCTGAAACAATAAACAGGTTTGTTACTATTATTGTTAAAAGCTACATTGAAATCTCTGTATATGCACAAAACACAGCAGTGAAGCAACTCAAGCAGTGAACAGATAAATGTGAAACCCAACAGGCTAAATATCATTCAGTCATTCCTGTTCTGAGTATTAAAGCCAACTGTGCATGCTGACACACATATACCACACAAAGACATTAAACACACAATAAAGAGAATTTGCTATACTCAATTTCAGGATTTTTCAATAGGATTTATTTAATATGGGGAACGGGAGGAGCAATAAGGGCCCTCAAGAACAATCAACTCAATTTTGACATTTGGAATTAATTCCCATATCCTTAAATTTACTAAAATATACACTCCAGAACATTTCTGCACTTTTAAAAGCTGTGCAAAAAGAGAAATATACTCGATCATCCATGTGTTGGATTCAATTTTCAGTACATATTCACGTTCACTTGCACTTCGTTTAAGCATTTTTTGAAAATAAAAAATTTGCTAGTTTCTAAAAAGGAATATAATTTATCCAATTGTCTTCTACCACCCATCCTTATTTCAGAGTTGGCAGAGTCACCATTAGAAAAAAAATTGCCAAGTGAAAACTTGGAAGTCAAAACTTTATTGCTAATGCAACATGCAGCACACTCTACAAAAATACACCTGCATCAGTAATTCATAAGGAAGCTCTTTCCTGCACATCCAATTCTTCATCTGTAAAGATTGTTTTAGTTTTGTGTCAACAGCACTCTCAAAACTGATGGCCTTGAGAGTATATACTGCATTTTAAATAGTGCTGCAAGAACTGAGAGTTCATCTTCTAGGTCATTAACACACAAGTCCCTAGTAACTCAGACATGAATTGTGTTATTGTGGAACAGGGACTTGAGGCTATCATCCTGACTTTTTACTTAGTTTGTGTAATATTAGGATTCATCCTAAGTATGGATCCTTCAAAGGATCAGTCCTGCTCTGGTCTCCCAACTCCTCATGATGCACCCTGTGTGTACCCCAAGGCAGCTCTGGAGTAAGTCTCACTACACGACAAGCTAATTCACTAAAACAACAAAACTAACCAAGAATAGGTTTTTTTGTCCAGTCATGCAAGACATATCTGTCTATGTGGAAATGAACATTAGGACCAGAGTGGGAAAGGAGGGAGAAGTAACAGCCTAGAAAGAAACAAAAAGAATAAATGGGAGTAAAATTGCCTCCGTTTTTGGTGTTGTGAGCTCTGAGTTCAGCCCTTTGCTGAAGCTTCTCTGTATCCTTTAAGTCTTCACTGATATGGTAAATAATCACCACACACCCTTCGTCCATGACAAGCCTTCCAGTTTTAACCAGACCAAACCCTTCCTTTGCTCCAAACCATTCCGGGGACTAAAATCTCCTTATTTCTAATTCAGCTAGGAACTCAGGAGCGGAAGACTGTAGAAGGGACAAAGAGGACCTGTCAGCACAATTTCATGAACTACTCAGACAATTTTACACTTCTCTACTACAGAAGAGGAGCGTATTTCTCCATCTGCAAGATGAGCTTTATCATCAGGTGTTCTTTGGAAAGAGAAATGCCAAGCACCTACAAAACAGGTGACCTGGACATCACCGGGAATTGATAAAAGGATAAAAAGACTGCAACCTTCATAGGTGTGGAAGACATACAGTATTTTACCATGATTTGGAAACATGTAAGAAAATAACTTTGCTGAACTATTACCTCTGCTGTTGCTTTCAGGATATGGAATTACTGGTTTCCTTGGGGATCGCTGCAAATCTGAATTAATAAATGGCTTGTGCCTTGGATATGCTAGAAATGAAGTTGAAGAGAATCCGTCTCTGGCTGATGTAGAGATAGGAGTTTTGTGCAGATCATCCTGAAAACAAAATAAAGCTGTTACTCAACACATGTTTGTCACAACAACAAAAATAAAGAAAAGTAAGATTGTATCAGATGATGCGCAGAAGTACTGCTACAGGAGACCTGTATCTCAAAAGCTGTACTTCCTTCTTTATAGCCTTAGGATGTGACATTTCTACATCCAACTCCCCCTCCACTAAAAACAGTATCAAACAGAAGAATGTTTTCCCCATACTAGTTTCTGATTTACACTTTTGTTTTCCCATTTACTTGTACTGCCCACTGCTTATTGGAAGAAGGCAATCCACCATCAGTTGGAAAACAACCACCTTCTTAACAAGTGGTTACATTTACCGCAGGAGATACTGCACTACGGTGGCCAAACCTGATAAGGCACACCCAGGACGGTGGTCCTGCACCCCCTGATCTAACACAAGACAAGAGCTCACTGACTGCACGTGGGGCACAGGACACGCTGCAGTTGGGAAGGTGAGGTGAGAGTCCCAATCCCTCCAACTCCACTCGCTTCTATTCATCTTCCTTCTCTTTCCATGAGTAGGTGGAATTTCACAACACACATACAGATGGCTTTATGCTACACCTGATTGGTGGTACCAGCGCAGGAAAACCAGCAGATCACAGCCAGGAAGGTACTCCTGCCTCTAAGCAGTAATGTACTCTTAAACCAGCTTCAGACTGTTCTGAAAAACGTGGCTATACAGATCACGGATTTCTCAGCAGTCTGCACCAATTTTGCGAACACCTGCTGCGCTTTGGATGTTGCAATGACCTGAAAGGACCACCTAGCTGGGAAAATGCTCTTCCAAATAGAGGAGACATGGCAGAATAACGTGTTTATGGCTTTGACTCAGAAACTGTCTACCTGGCCTAAGCTTTACAATCTGTATATACAAATTAAATGAAATGCTTATTTTTAACTTTTCTCTGCTGCACCCATCACTAAACATTTCAGTGACAGAATTTGAAGGCAACCTAAGAGAGATGGGCTGCAGGGAGATGTAAAGCTCCTACAGCTTCCCTGTTCATCAGTAAGTAAAATGATCAATTGCTGATCTTAGCAGGCTGTTTTTACGCTTTTGCATACCAATCATTGGGAGCACATCATGACCTAAATTAAATTACAGAAAGTATTAAGTATCTCATAGCAAATTAGACAACAGCCCAAAATGCATTACCAGGAGCCAAATATGGGGAAAAAAATAAAGAAAATTTTAAAGTTATTTGAAGCCCATACACAGCTGATTTTCTCTTATAAACACAGTGATGCATTGTGAGCAAGAAAATTAGGATCCTAACTACTCTGAGTGTATCAATTAGTGTTTCTAAGCAGAGTTTTATGACTGCTTTGCAGTTTGCATTTGTAACACTTTCCTACACATCATAATGGATTTCCTCAAAATAACTGCATTTGCACATACATTTTCTACCACAGAAAGTGAATTAAAACACGAATCACTAATTAAAAATATTTTAATAAAACTATTTTGAACAGGTGTTTTACACATAAACACACTGTTTTACACTCAGCAGCCTCACAAGTCTAACTAGAACACACAAATCCATCTGATCGAAAGCCTGTTAGGTGCTAACATCAAAAATGCCATCAGCATTACAGGATATGGCATTGATGAGCACAGGACACTAAGACCAAATGATGGAGTAAAAATGAACCAAGCAAAACACAGCACTTCTGCAGCAGGCAGTACAGGAACAGCAGCAACAGAAGCATCAGCAACTATTGATTCCAATATCAATATCCTGCCTGCTATTGATTCAAACCAAAGGTACCCTGTGAAACAGTCAAAAGAAAAAGAGGAATCAGTTTGAAGCCAAAGTAGGGCTGACAGCACCACAGTCCTTCTAGATGTCACTATCATCTTTTATGGCTTTACAGGTGAAGTCTTGTCTGAGAATTAAATCTAACTCCATAAAAACACCAAAGTAAAGGAATTCCTCTGTTTATTTTCACTGTCATTAATAACATTTTTCTAGCCAACAGCAGACTAACTGAAAAAAAAAGCTGGTGTACTCAAAACCTTGGAGCACCAAAGTCACACAAAGCAAAGCAAATTGAGGCTTTTGACTAGTTACATGTCTTTTACATCCCACATGGATGCAGGGAATAGGCACTAATTTGAACAGTCAGTAATAGTAACTTGTAATTGTAATTTGAATAGTGTAATAGTCAGTACAGATATCTGCTTCAAATAGCTACTGAAAAAATTTGTGCTGGCATATCATCTAGTACATAGGCGATCATTCTTTTTTCAGTCTAAATAATAATTAGCTACCACATATATTTTTCTTATCTATTTTTAAGCAAAAGAGTGGCTTATATTCAGTTTCATAAACAGTGACTTTAAATAATTTGACTGAATACTTTGGGAAAGTTTATGAAACAGCATCAAGGAATTTCCCATCACAAAGCTCAAACATCACAGTGATTCTCTGCTCTTCTCCCCTATCTCTCAAGTCATTAAAAGACATCTAAATTTGTTCCTGCTCTTGGAAAGTCCCGCAGAGAGCATCATGCTCTGATGCTCACGAAAAATTGCGAAAAGTAAAAAAAATCAGGGAACTCTATATATTTGTTCTGAATCCCAGCTAGGTGGTGTTCACTAACTACATCTCCTCTCTTTCAGGGTATTCCTCATAGCCTTTAAGCCACACTAAAGCCTCAGAGTAGCAAATGAAGAAGCTTAACAGCTCCACAAGGAGCTAAGTGCACCCTATTACGTAACAGCGAGCTGAGCACGTTTTATCTCCACAGGTCTGAGAACACTGCTTGCCAAAATGCGTGGCTTTCACCGCTGCATTATCAGCTGCCTACTCAAGCAGAAAGAAGGCAATATTAAAAACACAGACCAGAGATAACTTAACACATCACCAGCACACAGGGACCTCCCAAACCTCTCAAAGGCTGAACCCAGCAGGGAAAAAAAAAAAAAAAAGACACAAACTCATACTGAAAGTTTTTTAAGAAGGGATTAAATTAGAATGGGTGCTATTACAAGTTCTCATCTGGGTGCTCACAACCAAAAACAGAAAGAAAAAAAGATTGATACCTGACAATGCTTTAAGTAACACAGAGTAGTCTTTGCACGTGGTTTAAAAAAAAAAAAAGCAAACCCAGGAAAATTATGTAGGAAATGACAATAAAACCCAAAATAATGAGGTACTAAATGTAGTGATTATAAACCATCCGAGTGCCCAGTTATTCAAACTTTCACAGTCATTTTGGAGAGACAATCTCAATTAGCAGCCTACCCTCCCTCATTACTGCAGTACTAGGAACGTGGGGAAGGAAGGACAGCCCTTATCACCCACAGGCCAAATTAAGTGCTAGCTGTGCCTCCCTGATATAGACTGAGTCAGGAGCACTCTACATTTCAATAACATCTCTAGTTAAAAGCAGACATTAAAAAAGTTAACTTAGTTAAGCAATTACATCAAATGGGAGGAAAAATATGCTGGCACAATACAGTAATTTTAGTCAATTATCTGCCGCAGAGTGACAGATGTATTAAAAGCAGCTACTTTCGAAGTTCAGAAAAATATAAAGTTGGGTTTGTTTCTTTTTTGAACACGTACAGAAAGTCTACAGTGGGCAAAATTTTTCCCCAAATGTTTTGTCCGGCTAACTAAATTCATTAAACAGCCTACAATTACCTACTGAAGACTAAAACGAGTCTTCCGACATCCTTCTCCAGGTATGCTAGAAATAATTTTGGTCAGAAAAGAGATAGGAGTCCTCAAGTTCCTCTTGCTGGCCCAGGTGTGAGTATGGGAGCACACTGCAGGGCAGGAGAGAGCCCCACGATGGGTGCTCACCGCAAACCATGCGTGATCTCACACTCCGTGCTGCAGCCTTTTCACTGGCTCTGCTCCTCCAAAGCACGTGTAAGACACAGCCTCTCACGAGAAACAAAGCCAAAACAAGGAAAAGCAACCCAAGAGACAACGAACTCCAGAAAGCTACAAACATCACGCCAAAACTCCAAACAAGAGCCCCAGCCGGGAATCTGTTTCAGGTGGAGGCAGCCAGCCTCCGTCCACGGAGCTCAGCACAGGCTCCTTCCCCTCCCCGTGTCACCTGGCACCAGCGGAGCCACGTGTCCCGCTGCTCCCGGACCCTCAGCGCCTTGGGAGCAACGCGGACACGGGAATTCTGGTTCCCTGTCCCAATCCGCCAGCTGCACCCACACCTGCCCAAGGGCACAGGCACCTACTAAAGATGAACCTCAGCTTAAGGCAACGCTGCCGTCTAACAAAGGGCAGCAAGCGGGGGCGCAATCCAGGGCCAGCACTGGGAGCTGCGGGCTTGCCCCAGCCCCGCACAGGCAGGGTCCGGGCTGGGCTGAGCCCTGGCACAGCTGTGAGCAGAGTCACACCCCAGGGACCTCCGAGAGCAAACCAGAGTCACCATTTCATCCCCATCCACCCACTAACAGGGTCTCCGGACATTGCTATGGGGACAGCAAGAGGGTTGGCTTCAACAGCATTGAAGTACCTCTTTTTCTGCCGCTTTAGAAAATGTGTGTGCATGCATCACGGGTTTATACATAAATATGTATGGATATGTACACGCATACATACATACACACGCACATAAATATGCACATATATACACACACACACTCACGTACACACAAACACCTATATACATGTGCAGATATACACACACACGCAAATATATATATATATATAGATATGTACACATAATTTAACAGACAAGCCAGCTCCCACAGCCTGTACGGCTCCCGGCACGCAAGCTGCCAGCCCCGCACGGCCCAGCCGCTACGCCCCGGATTTCACAAGCCTCCCGCCCGTCCTGCTCCTCACCGCGGGGACGCCCTCCGAGCCTCACCGTGTAGCGATAGCCGC
>VXAX01002244.1:395647-490539 GCA_013399835.1 Leptocoma aspasia | reverse complement strand
GGGGGCGGAGCGCGGGCCGGGGCTCGGCCGGGCAGTAACGCGGCGCTTCCCCCGCAGGAGTGCCGCATCGCCCACCCCATCGTGAAGTGCACCTACTGCCGCTCCGAGTTCCAGCAGGAGAGGTACGGCCGGCGTCTGCTCGGGGGCCGGCGCGGTTGCAGGAGCTGGGCCTGGCTGGTCCGGAGAAGAGCGGGCTGAGAGGGGATCTCATCAGTGCATATCAATATCTCCGAGGCGGGTGCCGCGAGGATGGTGCCAGGCTCTTTTCGCTGGTGCCCAGCCACAGGATGAGGAGCCGTGGCCATAAACTAAAACACGAGAAGTTTCACCTCCACATGAGGAGGAACTTATTTACACTGAGGGTGGCAGAGCACTGGGTCAGGCTGCCCAGGGCGGTGATGGGGTCTCCCTCTCTGGAGACACTCAGGATCTGCCTGGACACGTTCCTGTGTCACCTGCTCTAGGTGACTCTGCCTTGGCAGGGGGATTGGACTGGAGGTCCCTTCCAACCCAACTCTTCTCTGATTCTGTTTGCAAGTAATTGCATGGGGAAGAACGTCAAAGTGCGTATTTGTCACCTAATTCAGTGTTGTGCTGTTTTATCTCTTTAGCAAAACCAACACAATATGCAAGAAATGTGCCCAAAACGTGAAGCAGTTTGGAACGGTGAGTAGTTACTTGGTTCTTAATGCTGAAGTTGAGCCTGTTTGTGCTTCAAACTGAAAACAAAGTTCTCTTGCAACTAATCTTCTTATTTTCTTCTGAGAAAAAAAAAAAAAACAACCCACACTATGGATTGCCATCCACAAAGGTGATGGAAAAGAGTGACATCTCTTGATTTGCTCTGTGGTTTACTATTTATTTTCCCAAATTGAAATCCATTTGGGTTATATATAGCTTAACAGCTAAGAATAATTTCAATATAGCTATTTGTAACAAAGCAGTGTTATGTTAAGTTACTCCCTGCATATTCTCATAAGCACATGCTTTATGGCAGGAAGACCATTAGCTTCTGAGAATCTTAACGAGTGGTAAATTTGAAAATATAGTAATGCCACATACTTTATATTATGTAAGTCTTAAAATGCACGTTAATCATGTTAAGCTAACAAGTACAAAAGATTTTGAGTGTTATCTGCATTCATGCTACTTTGCATTTTCTCATATTGAATTTTAGCTTCAGTTCTGTTGGAAAAATGAATTTTTCTATTATGTGAATGCACACATTGTATCTGAGCTGCCCTGCAGATACAAGTTTTAGGAGGTATCAAGATAATCTTGTTGTGAAACAAAAAGGCATAACTTCCCTATACTTGACATAAACCATATTAGTTGAAATTCAACTTATTTGAGAAACGTAATAGCTGTTGGTATGTAGTCAGGCACTTTGTGAATGTGTGTGTAAACTGAACAAAGAAATGCTTTCAAAAGCTTAAAATGCAGCAAAATGAATTGCAGGACAGAGCCACCAACAATTTTATCAGTAGTTCATCAAAAACCAGGACTTCACTGAAGATAGTCAGCCACTTCTAACCTATGAAAACTGACATAAATTTTATTTTTCAGCACTGTATTGGTCTAGTTGAGTATATGGTATAAAAGTTCATAACCTGACCTAATAGTTTGGATCAGATAGATCTGAACTTGGTTTTTGTTTGGTGGTGGGGCTTTTTGGTTTGTTTTGTTTTTTAAGTTTCCTGCAGAATTGCAGGGATTAGGATACTAATCTGGGAGCTGTAGGGTTATTGAATCTCTGAGCTGAGCAAAGGAGAGGGATGCCATCAGAAAATTCCAGTCTAAAAAGCAATTACTCGGTTACTCTTCTTTTAAAGTTCTGTAAGTAATTTCTGTAAGTAGTGTAGTCAAACTGAGAGTATATGTCAACATATTAAAAAAAATAAAAAGCAGCAGGTACAGAGGTTAGTAACCAGATAGATGTGTGTGTTTCCTTTATTTTGTCTGGGTTTTCATGGAAAGTCCAGGCTGGTCTTAACCCTTGAAGAAGCATCATTTTAGAGGAAGGGTTTAGCACTGAAGGTAAAAATGGTAGGAAAAATGTTCTTTAAGGTAGGTTATTTGAAGCCCTACTAGTTTCGAAGCATCATTGTATGAATTTAAACACCTGTGTTCATTACTGAAAATACAAATGTATTGACTTCAGTTCAACTTTTTTTTTCAGCCCAAGCCTTGTCAGTACTGTAACATTATTGCAGCATTCATTGGCACAAAATGCCAGCGTTGCACCAACTCAGAGAAGAAGTATGGCCCGCCCCAGACCTGTGAGCAGTGCAAGCAGCAGTGTGCTTTTGATCGAAAAGAGGAGGGAAGAAGGAAGGTAGGCTTTGTTCCACATCTCTCATGCCTTAGGCTGACAATAGCGTTCCTCTTGCAGGTGAGAAAGATTAGCAGGAATGTATCTTAAGTTGTCTAATACTGGATTGAAGTTGCTGATCTGTGCTTTACAATATTTGAATTAAATTTTGTAACTTGCAATTGTTATTTTAGCTACTGAGCTAACTTTTAATTAAATCGCTCTTTCTAAAAATAGGCATAAGTGTTATCAGACAGTTGTAGCTAGGGGACAGAAGTTAAGCAGCTTAATAGTTCCTCGTGTTTTGATATTTATTTTACTTTTATTTTCCTATCCATTGGATCTCGTGTATGTTCATAACTTGAATCTATCACTTTACCTCTTCTTATTTGCCTGCCTTGCCCTTAAGTAGAGCACCAGAGAGGCAGACTGCTCTGAGCAGCCCTTTGTGTTCTGTTTTGTTAAATAGCTTTGGTAAGTGCCACTTTCTCATTCCAGAAGGTGCTGAGAAAATGACCTGAAAAGCCTCTTGACTGAACCCAAGAGTAGTGCTGTTTTTACAGAAGAATTTACTTAGTACAAGTAACATGTTGTAAAAAAGACTTGTCCTTTTAAAAAGGTGTTGTTATTTCTGTGATGCAGAGCAGGTCCAAAAATGGCTAGGACTCTTTGTAGCATAACTTTAAATGATAAGTAGAATAAGATTCACTTTACTTAAAGAAACTTGCATATATTGTAGATACAATAGGAATGTTTCATACTAAAGATGTCTGTTTTTCCCAAAGATAATGGATGAAGTGAATCAAAATCTCCTTGCAAATATTGAGTACATATCTCTGGTGCAATGTGCTTGGAAATAAAACCTGAATTATTTCTCAAAAGGTTGATGGAAAGTTATTGTGTTGGCTCTGCACGCTGTCCTACAAGAGAGTACTACAGAAGACAAAAGAACAGAGGAAGAGCCTGGGATCTTCACATTCTAACTCCTCATCCTCATCTCTTACTGAGAAAGACCAGCATCATTCAAAACACCACCACCATCACCACCACCATCATCGTCACAGCAGCAGTCATCATAAGTAAGTATTTCAAAAATTGAAATAGTTGTTGGTAGCTCTTCATCTTCTGTGTTCTGTTTGTACTGAGATAGTAAGAAAAACTATTTAAAACATGGTGTCAAAAGCAGTAGCAGAGCATTGTTCTTCATGGTCTGTCAAAATCCTTGGATTCTTAGAGTTTGAATGAAGGTGGTTCATAAACAAAAAAGGAATTCTTGGTGATTGTCAAGCTAGTTGATGTTAAAATTGGTAACAAGTCTAGGAAAAAGGCTCATGGAATGGCTACAGAAACAAGTTACTTGAGGGTAAACTTGTATTTGGGTTTCTACGCAGCAGCTGCTGTGTGCTACCTGCACTTGCCAAAGGTGTGTATTAGCAGTGAGAATCCTCATCCTGACTTGCTTCACCCTGATTTATTTATGTACAAATATTCACAATTAAGAGGAGAAGCAGAAGCTACAGTGTGGGATTACCTTCAGTCTAGGACTTTGGTGGCTTTTATAATCAAGTCTTGCTGGAGTAGGCAGTTTGGGAGTGGCTGTGATACAGACATAAGGACATAAGACTGTCAGTTCAGTTACTGTCACTCTAATTAAACATTTCACAAAGTTTTGTCCCATTTTCTGCAACTTCTCTCAACACATAATCTCTGGCCATGGCATAAACAGCATACCAACCTTAATGTACATACCTGATTTATTTAGTCATAAACCCCAGAATTCATTTGGGATTTTGTGCTGCTATAATAGTAGTAATGATTCTTATTTTCATCGATAGGTTTGTGGCGGCATAACTTCAGAACTTCTTACTTTTTGTGTTTGATAGTAAATGCTATGTCTGCAGTGGTAATGACCCTGATCCCAAACACACAGACACTTTCCTTCTAAACTTTGCATTTCTAGTGCTTATAATTTTTCATCTTGTTTGAAACTTGCCTGTCTAAGTGTGACTTAAAGATAGAAGCAAAATAAGATGAAATCATATTGGTAATGAGTAAAAGAGAAAGGCCCATACTTTCACTTTAAATGAGAGAAAAGTAAGATTTGGTGTTTTAGGAATTCAAAGAAAAAAATATTCTTGTCTATGCATAGAGTTATTGTACTGTTCTTTCAAATCTCTGCTGAAAATTGAATTACAGAAAGTTAAATCTAATTTAATGCATTTAGCACAGGTTAGGATTAAATAGAATAAGCTCTTTACTACAGTACAGAGCTTCTGATATACTCAAGAGTTACAACAGCGTGCATGTCGATACAGATCACAATGTTCCTGGTTTCCCACCTCTTTTTCCTGTAGACTGCCACGAGTCCATTGCTTCTGGTCCAATTAATATGACTCTTTTTCCCTGTCCATTTCAGTTGTTGTTAAGATCAGACATAAAGAAAATTAGGTAGAAATACAGATTCTTTGAACTACTTCACTCAGTGCAATCTTCTTCATTCTACCATTCCTATATCAGTGTTCTTTATTAGTTCCTTTTGAAGCCATTGAAAGCAAATGGTTACACCTGAGCAGCAGTTATTTTCAGGGATCCAACACTTAACTTTACTCTTATGGCACCAAATGAGCACCATTTCAGGCAGTGTTCATATGGCAGTGTGGGAATCCCAGGAGAGCTGCTTTAGATCAGCTTGCTGAGCACAAGATTAGCAAGGCAAAGTTCACAAAAATTGGGAGGTATCAGCAGAAAGATTTAGCCATCAGTCTTGAGGTCTACCCCTTGTGACTTGTAATTGTGTAGCTATTTAGCCAAGAAATAATTTTATAGCATCCTGACATACTAAAGCATGGTCAGGAACTTCAGTGTCTGACTGAAAATTCATAAATGCTCACCATATTGTGAAAAAAAAGTGGGGAAGAATTTTTCTCAAGTACAGATACCATTCACATAAACTTACAAATAATGGTGTGTTTGATCAGTTACCAAGTACATTTCACATATTTCAGAATCAGCAATCTGAGTCCAGAACAAGATCAGGGACTATGGAAACAGAGGTAAATATGATATTATTTATTAATTTTCTTTTAGTTTATCTTTCAGTTTTTATTTAAAGAATTTATTTTTTCCTTGCATTTCTGGCTAGTCTCTAGCATTCCACCTAGGAGCATGAGTTAGTTTTTTTACATGTACCAAATGGTGATATTAGAGAGTTGCATAGTATGAGGCTTTAGGTTTACATTTTGTTTGATTTCAGCCATAAATCCTCTGCAGCTATTCAGAATGAAACTCCAAAGAAAAAACCCAAACTGGAATCCAAGCCATCAAATGGAGATAGGTAAAGTTACATTTTTGTAAAGCTGAGCCATTTCAACCAAAGAGAGCACTGATTTGTGACCAGTTGCCTTTCTTTGTTTGTCTGAAGAATGAGGGATGTGAGGCTTGTGTCCTGCCAGATGGATTATTGGGTGGCATCTGAGTGCTGTCAGTCAATTAAGTTACTTTATTAGCAGAAAACTAGCACTATTCTCCTGCTTTTAAGCTGTTTGGGGCAAAATTAAACAAAGCTTTTGTACAAGGTAACAGTTATCAACACAGTGGTGGTCCCTCACATCGGGAAATTGTTTTATCAGTTAGATGAAGGGTAGAACCTGCTGCTTTAAGCTGACCCAGTATCTAGAGAATTCTTTTGAACTTTATGTGGGAGACTGAATCTTTATTCTGTCTCTGGCCAAATGGTCAGAATGAAAGTTAAAAGTGGCTGCTTCAGTCAAAAGGTATTTGTCCCCCTCAAAGCTAATACTGAATTATATTTCTGCAGGTGTATGTAATGTGTGCCATTAGTAAGGTAATTTGCCAGTTGCATCCATTTCTGTCAGGTACATACTTTTTTTGCATTAGTCCTTAAGGATGTTTATGGAATTATTAATTACTGAATTAGAGACTTTTTTAAAAAGTGTTTTTTCTTTTGATGCTGTAAGTAACTATTGTTTTTAATTTTTGTTAGCTCTATAAATCAGTCTGCAGACAGTGGAGGAACTGACAACTTTGTCCTCATAAGTCAGCTGAAAGAAGAAGTAATGTCACTTAAACGTCTTCTGCAGCAAAGAGATCAGACTATTTTAGAGAAAGATAAAAAGGTAAAAATTACACCTGCTTAATAAGAACTTTATAATTTTGTTTTCTGCTTTGTAGTCTCCTAAAAATGTCAAAACAATTAGATAAAACAAAAGTCAGATACAGTTGTTTTATATAGCAGCTAATCAGATCTTAATACGTAAAAGAAATCTTTTGGATTCTTGTACCATGAATATATTCTGTCTTTAAGTCAAAGAGTAATTCATCAAGTAATTCTTGCTTCAGCCCTAAAGAAGTTAGCCTGTTACTCAGGCTGCATGCCACAGGTCATGGATAAAGTGCCAGGCAGGGTTTGCATGTTTTACGTGCTCTTAACTGAGTCATGGCAAAGAGTAGTAACCATTCTGAGTTTAGCATTGTTTTTATTTAGTTTTAAAATAAAGCAACTCTAGCCATAATAAGTTGATATCCAAATTTACATTTGTAGTGTATGAAAATTAAGTGGTTTGTTTTTATAGGATTGATAAGCATGTGTACTGTGGGTTGTCAAGTCTTTGTGGGTAGTCAGAGACTAGAAGAAAAGCTTGGATTAAGTGTCTGTCAGTCAACAAAAGTTAAGTGAAATCATCAGGCCCAAGTGGCTGCAGCAAAACTCTTGCAGAAGATTCACCCTTCAAACAAACTAATGACTAACAAGAAAAGTGAAATAACAACAAATACACACTTTGATTTGCATCTACTTTATTTCTCTGCCATCTGAATAACTAGGTGCTTTAAGACACTGTAAGAGTGGCTCTAGAACGTCTGTTCAGGATTGAGTAGGTTATGGAATTGTATTCCAAACAAATTTATTATATTTTCAAGTAAAATTGTGGTTGTGAATGCATGGTGGCCTACCAAACACTGATGGTTAAGAAAGAGTCATTCATACTGAATGGAAAATGCTTCCACTTTTCAACCATAGTTCAGTATCTTCATTTCTACACATAGTTCTGTTTTGTAAAGGATATTGAACCTATTTTCATTTATGTCACTGTTAAAATATACGTAGTTTTGGAAGTACTTGTTATTTCAAGCCTTTAAGTGTTTAATGTGAAAGAGCTGAACAGTCTGTCATGGATTCTGTTCAGGTGTTTTCTTCAAAGGACAGACATTAGGCCCTGATCTCTCTCTTAAAAAGCCAGGAGAAGATCATGAGTCAGTAGGAAATTCACTTATCTCTTTTTGTTTTCAATGTACTGGACAAAGCTAACAGAAGTGGTATGTAAGGAAATGTCACCTGCTTCTGCATAACCACTACAGTGACTTTTTGTGCTGTTACCATAGGGAGAGCATCTAGTGATTTTAATATCCCCCCTGCTGAAACTGTTTCACTTCAGAGTTCTTCAAACTTAGTCTCCTTCAGGCACGAAGTCCTCACTTTCAGAATGCCACTTACCTTTTCAGCTGCTGCAGGGAGGACAAAAGCTGAATACATTATACAGTGTTTGCGTAGCTGAAAAAATTACAGCAAATGAACATACTGCAGATTTTTTTTTTTTTACTGTGAGATAGTAAATTTGAAGACATGTACTGGGTAAAAAGCCTGAGCCATAACTGTGATAGATGGCTGTTAAGGTTGTGTCTCAAGATTTGTGAAGGGACAGCATTTGAATAGTTTTGAATGCTCCAAAAGTAAAACCTCTGAATTGTATAGCATGGCAACAAAAACAGCTCAGTACACCAGCTTTACAGATAATACTTATTAATTCACTTTCTCTTATGAGTCAAGGTATCAGCCATGTCATTATCAGTGCTTATTGTTTGCAGTACTAGCCTTGTTTGTCTTTCTGCACAAAATGGTAACGAGAAACCACAACATTGCCATGGGCCCCTGAGACTTCATTATTAGGAGATGACCAGAGTTTGCTGAATGTTCACAGGTCGTGTGTTTGCTCATCTAGTTGCATACTTCACTGTGGTGCAACACTACCACTAGGTTTTTTCTTATATTTAGTGTGAGCTATGTGGGTTTGCACTGGATGCCCTGTAGTCTACAGCAGCCATAAGTGCATGCCTTGAGCAGTAGTGTGTGTTCAGTGAGTTATGTACCATTATAGCAACATACCTGCACTTGGCCACTTGATTGACTGTTTTTATGAACAATACCTGTTTCACTAGATGTGATTTGACACATACTAAGGTTGGCAATAGCAGTCTTGGTAGTCACTTCAGGGGAGGGTATGCTCTGGTTTGTTATGGCAGGCATCTTTGCTATCAAAGAGTCTTCATTTCCTAATAAATCTGGAATGTATACATTGTATATATTTATCCTTTGCTTAGGACAAAATGTAGCATAAAAGGACACAAAAGCATCATTTTTATTGTCTTCGTAGGAAAGATTTTTTTGGGTGTTACCACACCATGTAACTCAGAGATGTAACTGAAGATTGTGGTAAGCATCTCCCAGCTGAAAGAACAGCAAATATTATAAATCACCAGTCTTGTATTTGAATTTTTTTTTGTTGAAGTTTAGCGTATTTTATACAAAATCCTGAGAAAATAATATGGTTATATGACTACAGCTTCTTTCTGCATATAAGATAGGTATACAGATTTTTCAAACTGCTTCTCAAGTGCTGAGCTGTCAGTACTGCAATAGTAAATAAATAGTGTTTCCTGAGATTCCTGAGCCTTCGCTGAAGATTTCACATATTGACTAGAAGATGTATTGTGTTGCAGTTCAAGGAATCTTCATAGGATCTGTGTTTTTCAGTTGACAGAATTGAAGGCAGACTTCCAGTACCAAGAGTCTAACTTGAGGACAAAGATGAACAGTATGGAGAAAGCTCACAAGGAAACTGTGGAACAGTTGCAGGTGTGTAATTGCTTATCAATACTTGGGAAACACTTCAGATGGAATCATATGTTCAGGCTGTTCACTCCAGTACAGTAGTACCAAGTTCATGAGTGGCCATTGCCATACTTAACTTTGGGTGCATTGTACAACAGTTTTGCAGTCAACAGACAGTCTCCATATGAGTTAAACTCACTCTTTGAACTTTAAAAGGTAAAGCCTTACCTCACATGCTTTCTCAAAGTTTATTTTTTGAGTCTGTTCTCTGACAGTTCATCAGTTGTCGTTGGGCTATGGATCTGATTTAAGTTCTCAGCATTAACACATGGACAGCTAGATGTCTCTTGTTAAAGCATGCTCTATCAAGAAGAAAGCCTGAATTAGTTGCCTTATAAATCACAGACTGAGCAGACGCTCAGTGTAATAGTGGATATTCTAAATTTAGCAATATGGAGAGTGTGGTTACTTTCTCTGTTGAAGACAGAATATGCATATCAAAAAACATACAGATCTTTAAAAAGCGATCATTACCTTCTCTGAATGTTCTTAGCATGTACATTTTGAGAATTTGTTCATAAATGCAAAGTGCATGACACTACTATTTCAGTAACTCATACTTCTTTTAATCTGTATTGCAGGCCAAAAACAGAGAACTGCTCAAACAGGTCGCAGCATTGTCAAAGGGTAAAAAGTTTGATAAAAGTGGGAGTATCCTCACATCTCCTTGAGGAACTGGTTCTTTGTGGGGTT
Source organism: Leptocoma aspasia (assembly GCA_013399835.1). Taxonomy (NCBI): domain Eukaryota; kingdom Metazoa; phylum Chordata; class Aves; order Passeriformes; family Nectariniidae; genus Leptocoma; species Leptocoma aspasia. The sequence continues at coordinate 480,568 of VXAX01002244.1, read as the reverse complement.
TGCTACTCAATGTACATTTGAGTAATTCTGTGAGGCCCTTAAAATCCTGTGTAGTGGAAAAATATTTTTGCACACCAGATTAGTTGGCATGTTTCCTACATGTTTTTATAATTAATATGCAGCATTTTTTAGTTACTGTTCAGATGAAATACTTCAACTGGCTTGAAGAATGTTTTTATTTTTTTGATATTGGAAACCTTTTGCCAGCAATAGTATTAAACAATTGCATAGAGAGCATAGCAGTGCTCTCTCTGAAAGGACAACATGCAATAACAAACTAGGTGTACTTTTTACAAAGTAGCGACTGAGTCTTTTAAACTACACTGACGTCAGCCAAAAGTTCATGAATCTGCAGTGACACTGAACACTGGTTTCTGGCAACTCTCCTTTTACTTTGTATGAAAATATAAATTTGGAATGGAAATCATGGTGCTCTCAAGTGGAACTGAAAAGAGGCATATATGTATGTGTAAATACAACTGTAACGGTTATATTCTTAGTTATAACAAGTAATTAGTGTTTTACATTCTTGTGATAGGGACTGACTGAAAGATTATCTATTGTACAGTAACAGAGGCAGTGTGGTTTTTGTAAGATTTACTGTAGACTTTTCTTGCAAGTGCCTTTCTCCAACTGTTTATTTATAGGAATGTTGGTATTTTGTACATAAGGTTTTTATGTTTTAAAAATCATGTTTAATAAATGTTTTATGTAAATATAAATGTGTGTACAGAGGAATCTGAAACAAAGATCAAAGTGGCTAGTGCATTGCTCGAGGCAGCATTAAGAGCTGGCTAGCTGATTGATGGACAGTGAGTATTGGCTTTAGATAACCTTTGTACCTTGTGTCTGTGAGGTGTAGAATTTTATTAGTGCTGCTTATGCCAAACACTTCCTGAACAAAAAGCAAAATTTTTTTTGCCACACTGGAGTTTCGTGGTTTGTTTATACATTTTTGCCATTTGGCACAGCACTAATTTTAATTCCATAGCAGACATTGCACTCCAATGTTACATCCTTAGCTAGTGATACACACTCAAAGTTTTAAATGCATTTATTCCCCACTGTTTGATTTAACATACTTGGTTTTAACTTATGGTGATTCTTCCTAATGAATTGCAAGATTCACATGCCCCACTGAAGATGCACATTGAGACAAGAGTAGCCAAAACTAATGGTCTTGAAATTAATTAAGGGAATGGATGTGGTGTCATAGGGTGGGTTTTCATGTTTTGGGTGGATTTTCATTCTAAATTACATCAGTTTAAGGTTAGCTCTGCTCCTAATGGACATGAGTCATATTCAGAAATTTTCATTAAACAATAATTTAGTATACCCCAAGGTATCTGTTCAGGGAAGTTAAGTTATGAAGCAGCATAAAAGGAAGTAGATTTACATGGGTAAAGGGTCAAGTCAGTTCTGGTTGCTGACTGGTAGCAGTCAGCATATGTTGATATTTCAGCAAGCTTAATTGTGTAGAAACAGCTACACATTTTTAATTAAAGTCTGCAGACCCTTGGCTGTTTACCCAGATACTGAACTATGAACACCGTCTCAATAGTTCAAATGAGTTCCAGCAGCAACAGACTACTGAAAAATATTAAAAACTTGAGCTATCTTGTTTCATATCATATATGTGTATTTTTATACCCTAAAATCAACTTTGTAAGTTTGTAAAAGCTCCTCTTTAAACATATTAAACTAGGGTAGAGAATGCTGCTATCTTTGGGGTTGTTATTAATTTTTTTAGTATACAAATTTATGACTTTTATTAATTCAGAATTAGCATTTGGGTCATTTTTTTTCCAGTTTGATGGTGACCCATATTCAGTGAAATGAGTTTTAAAATACAGAAATGCATAGCAAAATTAAATGTTTGAATTAAGATTACTTAATGATATCAGTTCAAGCTGCAGTCAGGCCATTTTAAAGAAACAAACAGAAGTTCTGTATTAGAAGTAATTGACTTCATAAATCCCAGTCAGAAGAATTTTTAGGGGTTTCAGAGCCTTTAATTCTAATTAAATACCTGTGGGTTTTCTTACATAATCTCATTTTTACCATCAATTTTTTGAAGTTCTTAACTAGCCAGCTGAATCCCAGTCCTGAGAATCGTGTTCCGGAGCTGTAGATAATTGACATAATAAACTGATGTTCTTTAAACGTGGATCTGCGAGGAGATTGTTGTACTGTATTGTGCTTTCTAGCCTGTTTCCAGATGTTGATTAGCATTGACCAGTAATGGCCATTTTGGCTCAAGTTATTTATGTATTTTAAGCCTGTGAATATTGCGGCCCCCTTTTAGATAGTTTGTCCAAATCCACGTTCTGCAGTGAAGCTGTTCAGCTGTCCACATGTATAGATTATTGAAATACTGTACTGGCACACATCTGACCGTTGACATTTTGTACCTTTTCTAAATCCAATGTTTCACAATAAAATCTTGTCAAAACATTCATCTGTCCTTTAAAAGTTATTCAAAAATCCATATTTTGTGTTAATCTTTCGTGCTAGGTCAATCACTAAAAGTCTGTGGCCAAAAAATGGGCAGAATTTAGTATTTCAATTTCTGTTAAGATTAGACACCTTGGCCTGTCTACACATTGTAGCAAACTAGAGCTACTGATTACTCTGCCTCATGAAAATATTTTTGTTTACTACAGCAGAATTATAATATATAGAAATATTTCCCTATCAAGAAGAAAAACACATGAAGTGATATTGGTAATTTCTTTGCTCCCTTTCTTGTGTCAGGAGGAGTTAGGTGCCCACACCAGCATCCTGCTGGCTGTCAGTCACAGTGGCTCCTAATGTTTAGAGCACTGGTGCTGCAAATTCTAAATCTCATTTTATGTTTTTGTCAGCAATCGATCTTCATCATTCCACAATCCAGAAGAATGCTTCTTATTCAAGAATTAAATTTCAAAATAAATAAAAAAGAAACCAAAAAGCAGAGTGGAGTAAGTAAACGAGAGATTCTGTATCTATGTGGTCCAGGCAATTACTGAGAAGGGGAGAATCTTTGAGTTTCAGAGCATCTCAAAACTGTTGATACTTTGTGTTAGGTATAGTAATGAACAATATGCTATTCTAATACTGGAATTTAATGCAAACTTGAAACAGCAGCTTTGAAGCCATTTATTTTTGAAGCTGAGAGCAAGTCAAGACGAGGTGTGGTGTACTTATTTTAAGTGTGGCTTCCATGTGACACATGCAAAATTTGTGTAACTGGCCATGTAACCAACCAATTGATTCCTGAAAAGAGGTTTGCATCATTTGAAGCAAATTTCTTTGAAGAAGATTTAAAGTGATGTAACCTGTATATAGGCATTCAGGCAGTTCTTAATGGTCTTTAGTATCTTCAAAAGTTCAGAATCCACACTGATTTTTATGAAAACACTGATGTTTATGATTATAAACTATAGCTTTTTAAATGGAGTAAAAGCTTTTCCTATAATTTTTATTCATTCAAATGATTACTAAAATATTGATACTGCAATAGAAGATACATTTTCTGATATATTACGAGCAATTGCTTTAGCTTTCCTCGTGGAAGAGGTACTGATATATGAAATTACTTCTGTTGAATCCCACAGAATAAGTAGGGGGTATCAGACAAGGGGATATTGAGGTGAAAGGAGATGTTTGTGGTTCTGGAGAAAGGAGGGTAATGGAGGTGTCAGGGCTAATGGGGAAGAGAGAGCTCTGAGATACCATGTTACTTGTGTATGCAGTGTACTGAATCACACGGCTGGGTGTTTTTAAGTGATGCATGTTTTCTATATCTGTAAAATGCAGCATTGCTTAAGGGAGATCTTTGGTTTTGTTGGGGTTTGTTTGTTTTTAGCAATACTAGAGTCCAGATTTTAGAAATGAACAGAATACACCACTTGATTCAATTGAAATACAAAGATGTACAATGTAACATCTACCTTATAAGCAGTTTGTCATAGCTGTGTGAGTCGAAAAAAAGCCAGGTAAAACTGCAACAGACCACTGCATACCATAACCCCAGCTGGGTAATGGTGCAGGTTTCGAGAAATGACTCCAAGTGACTATCTCTATTCTTACACATTAGACAAAAATTGTCCTTGAAAGTATGTCACTCAGCAGCACATGAATAATTGACATTTTCCCTTGCTTTAACCTAAACAGAAAACAAGTCTGGATTTGTCTGTTTGCCTTTGAACACGTTCATTGTAGTACACTGGCACTGTTCTAACTGACCTTGTTGCTCCTGGCAATTTCTCTTCAGTATATCTCCTGGTGGGTAAAGTTAATTTTGCATTTTGACTGAAGGAGGTTTAAGTGCCATGGATGCTGATGTGCTAGGCAAGCCAGAGGAAAGTAGAGATTTGTTTGTGAAGTTTCCATTTTCCTTCTGCTAAGGGTTTCTGGCTTTGGAGTACTTGGTAAGTACATTCATTTTTAATTGTCAATTGGAAAACAGGCATTCCAGCTTCTGGAGAATACTGAAAGCTAAAGTTAAACCTGCATCACCTTTGAGTACAAAAGGTCAGTATTGGAGGTGTAAGCAGAAAGCTACTTTTATAGGGTCTTCTTTTGACTGCAGAAGGCTTGTGAACAAACAAAAATAGATTGGACTAACAAATAGGTGAGAGTTTAGACCCAGGTGATCTTATTACTGTTTGGGTCAGAGGAATGTGGTGTATTCCTCCTATGGCTTCTGTGGGTATTAGAATTTGCAAATTGATTTTTCCCAAATTGATGTTTACCTCCTGTTGTAACACCTCTCCAACTTTTTCAGTACCTTAGAGCAATTTATTTTAAACTGAGTGCTGAAAACTCTAAGATGTTTACCATTATTTGAATCAACAGGTAAATGTGTTTTGCTTTATTTCAATAAAAGGTGTAGAGCATTCACAATTTGTGCTTCATCAGGTGCATCAACTCATGTCTTCAGTTTTATTTATAGAGGTTCCTTGGGAAACTTTTTACAACCTTCCAAAAAGGGGAGGAGCTGTAAAGCTGTATTTGCTGGAAAAACTTAAACCATTGCTGAAAGGCAAACACATTAATTCAAGCTGAGTCCACTGAAGCAGTCTAGTAGTGCTCATACAACCTGTTACAGTGCTGTAGTTGCAGACCATGCTACAAAACACAACCAGGAACAGTAATTTCAATAATTCCTTCAAGATCTACAAGGATTTGCTTGCTGGTCACTTACCTGACAGGTATTCAATAAAGTTACTGTAGGCAAAAAGCCTTTATCATACAATCATGGATTTTAAGTTGCAAAGGTCATGGAGATCCAACCATTAACCCAGCCAAGTCCACCCCCAATCCATGTCCCTAAGTATAAAATTACACATTTTCTGAACTCTTTAGAGATGGTGATTCTACCATTTGCCTGGGTAGCCTGTTCCAATGCTTGACAACCCTTTCCATGAGGAAATGTTTCTTAATAACCAATATAAACCCAGCTCCCTCAGCTGTTCCTCATCAGCTTTGTGCTCCAGACCCTTCCCCAGCTCCGTTGCCCTTCTCTGGACACACTCCAGCCCCTCAATGTCTTTCTTGGAGTGAGGGGCCCAGAACTGAACACAGGATTTGAGGTGTGGCCTCACCGTGCTGAGTACAGGGGGACGGTCACTGCCCTGGTCCTGCTGGCCACACCATTGCTGATCCAGGCCAGGATGCCATTGGCCTTTTTGGCCACCTGGGCACACACTGGATCATGTTTAGCTGCTGTTGTCCAGCACTCCCAGGCCTTTTCAGCTGTGACCCAAGTGCAGGACCCAGCCCCTGGCCTTGTTGCACCTTGTATAATTGGCCTCAACGCGTCAGTCCAGTCTGTTCAGCTCCCTCTGTGAGCCCTTTCTGCCCTCCGGCAGATCAACAAACACACTCGGTGTCATCTGCAAGCTGACTGAGGGCACTCAATCCCTCTCCCCAAATCACTGATAAAGACATTAAACAGGAGTGGCCCCAATAATGATCCCCGGGGAGCCCCACGTGTGGCTGGCTGCCAGCTGGATGTGACTGCATTCATCACCACTCTCTGAACTTGGCTGTGGAAACCATGATTTTGGGTTTTATGAATCTCCTAGCAGTGAGCCTGCTAAGATTCATTCCCAAGGGAAAACAAGAGAGATTTTGTAAACAACCTCTGGGCTGTGTTCTGTTCAAGGACATTCTCCCTCTGGCCTGTCCATGGGAGGAAGCTGCTTGGTTGTCAGCCCTTCTCACTTTTAGTATCACACAGACAGGAGAGAGGGACAGAAGGATTCTGCCACCGGCAGAGCCACAGAGCATTCTTGCAGGCAGAGGACATTCTTGTACTGAGCATGAAGAAGTAAGCATCTAAGCTCTGTACCTGGGCACATAATAGCCCAAGCCTTCTGAACAATGGGATCATTTTAATGAATTATATTAAGCCTTCTGATATTGGAGTCAGAAAGTTCTGTTTCGCCACTTGGGCCACAACAATACTTGGCCATCCAGCCAGTTTTTTATCCAGTGAGCAGTGCACCTGTCCAAGCCATGAGCAACCAGCTTGTCCAGGAGAATGCTGTGGGAAATGGTGTCAAAGGCTTTACTAAAGTCCAGACAGACAATATCCACAGCCTTTCCCTTATCTGCTAGGTGGGTCAGCATGTAAGGAGATCAGGTTGGTCAAGCAGGACCTGCCTTTGCTAAATCCATGCTTGTTGGGCTTGATCCCCTGGTTTTCCCACATTTGCCACATGATGCACACACAATGATCTGCTCCATGACCTTCCCCATCACTGAGATACGTTTCTTGATGGCTGTGCACAAGACATCCTCCAACCATCTTATAACATCTGCAAACGTCGAGTGAGCACTTGATACCTCATCTTACCAGAATGGCATGGTGCTACTTTGCATAAAAAATAAATTGCCTTGCAAGATGCATTTGAAAATTATTTATTCTTTCTTTCATTACAGATACTTCAGTCTTTCTCCAGTGATAAATATGCTCCAGTTTTTAGGGTGTGATTAGTACAGTGGTTTTTTCGCTTAGTTGGCTCTAAAGGTAAAGATTTTTTTAAGGCAATCACACTTTTGGATCATGTTTGTCAAAACTGATAGAAAATGTATTGCTTCCCTTACTTCCTGATGCTAAATATATTAAGGGAAAATAGAGCTAAATAGGATGGCTGCCTACCTAGGATTAGCCACTAGATGCTGCTTAAACCCCGCAGTGTGTGGTTCTGCTTTCTGTGCAGTAGCCAGCACCCACAGTGGATGGCTGTTCCTTTTCAAATACAACACTGAGGCTAAAATGAGAATGTCCTGAATGCTGAAACACAGTACTTGGGAATGCTTTCTCTACATGAGGATGACTGTGCAGTGCAACAAGTTCCCCAGCTGGTGGTAAAGTCTCCATCCATGGGGATACTCAAAAGCTACCCAGTCAAGGTTCTGGGCAACTGGCTCCAGGTGGCCCTGCTGGAGCAACAGGGTTGGACCAGATGACCTCCAGAGGATACTCCCAACCTCAACTGTCCTGTAACTCTGAAACCTAAACAGGGCAATAATTTTTTTTTTCCTTAATCTATTAAAACACAGGATTTTTTAAATGAAAAAAATAGGTAAAAAATGTTTTGATGTGTTCAGTTTTTCCCTCACAGTGTTCAAGGTCATTTGAATAGAACAGAAAAAAAGCTCAACATTTTTTGTAATAGCCATTCACCTGCTAGGCGGAGTGCTGCACTAGGGAAACATATCAAATTATATGTATGATTGTTACATAACCATCAAGATAGTTTGCTGAGCCTGTAAAAGAAATAGTTTTGGATGAAGAAGCATTTCTAAAAGCTATTTTTGGTAGCAAATTTTAAGTAAACAGAGCAAGGAGAAGTAACTTCCCATCTATTTCTTTCCTGTTAATCTGTTGTCAACATGATATAATTCTTATACTATGCAAAGTCAGAAACAAGTCTGAAAATAGTGAAGTTCCCAAGAGTATTTATCTTGCTGTCCAGATCCCTAAAGCCCTTTTGCATTGTTTTGTTTTATGTTCAGTGACAGTGTTCTAAATAAGTTTGGTGTGAAGCATGTAGGACCTCGAGAATCTGTGTTTCTCTATGTTTATCTATGGATAAAGGGAAAGTGCTCCTTTCCCTTTATCCATAGATACATCTTACCTTTTGTCAAGTGGCTATGGTTGAACTACACTTGCAAGTCACATTCAGTCTGTATCCCCTCTTGTCAGTCCCAAGTCCCAAGTACTGTACTTCTCAAACAACTTCTGTTTTCTTAAAACTGGGTTTGGATGTGTATCAAAATCCTAAGTCAAGAGTCAGAAAAGCAGTATTTTGGAACTGTTGGGGTTTATTATGTATTTTTTAACACTATTTATATTATTATATATTTTTAGTTTATTAATTCAGTTGAAAAAGCAAACTCACAGTACAGACTAGCTCTTCACATCTTTCCTTGTGTCAGGAGAATAGTCCTCCTCTTGAATAAGGAATGTAACTTTCTTTTTCACTTGCTGTCATGAGGACAGTTGCATTTATTTTCCTGAAAAGTATCCTTGCAAAAACTCACTGAATATTGTTTCTGAGGCATACAGAAACCATAGCAAAAATCAGATACCATCTTAATCCATTAATAAATCTGTCATAACTAACATTTTAAGTTGAATAAGCTAGGTAATAGTGTGGGAAAAAAACCATAAGCAGCTGAGATAATTTTAAAAAGCAGTAAATATGAATCTTGTAGTGATTCAGAATGCACTCATAAACTTGATTCTATTGTCAAGACTGCTATCAGGCTGATAAACATGCTTGATCTTATAAAGACAAAAATGAGTGTGCTTTAGAAAACAGGACAAAAACATGTTTTTCATTCTTCGACTATAGTTAGGAGCACAGATATTGATATATTATTTACTAAAATAGGATCAAGCTTATAAAAACAGTAATTTATGTAGTCTAAAAATATCTCTTCTTCAGTAGAACATGAAAGAATTTTTTTGTTAGTTGACAGAAAATAATTTCTCGAAAGATAAGTTTTCTTTTTAAACCCGTTGGAAGTTTCCCCTAGCCTAACTTCTATTTCTTAAACCTTACTAGCGTTGTAACCATAGTTGCATTTTCTGGCCAAAAAGTCCATAAATTGATCAATTTTATCAGTTTCTGTAATGGTTTTTCTTTGTTAATACATTCATTGGCTTAGGATTTAAAGAGTGTGACTCTGCCCTCAAGGATCAGAGTATTCAAAGATTCTCCTAGCACTTTCATTCAATTATACCACTTTGTTGCTAATTAGCACCATTGACTTTTCCTCTTTGCAGTAAGATTTGTTCTTCCAGCAGTCAATAAGTTAGTCACTGTACATCTGGAGGGGGAAAAAAAAAAGGACCATCAGCTCCTTAATGTGAAATACATTTCCAGCTGTTGTTCTGGTGCTATTTTTTACCAACAGTAAAAATGCCCAGTGTTTGGGTGCTGAGGACTTTCTCTCTCGGTCCCTTTGAAGGGCTGTCAGAAGGTGTGCTGCCAGCCTCACAACAGCCTCACAACAACCATTACTGATGGCCACTCAGAAGATGGAAGCCTTGGGAGGGAAAATGTGTGAGGCTCGTTGGAGAAGGAAGAGGCAATGCAGATGGTGGGCCCTTTGTTAGCTTGTTTAAGATCAAGCTCAGATGTTTTCAGTGACCAGTTCCACCAGAACACACACCTCTGGCACTTAGGGCCATTCACACTGCCCACGAGTCAGTCTGTGCTTCCCATCAAGTCACCAGAGAGAAATTTAGAGTAAAAAAAAGAGTTTTAATTTTTGTCCTCTGGATGAGCCTATCTTACATCATTGTATATGGGTCTTAACTTCTTAACAGAAGAAGTGTGAATGCTCTTAGGGTAACTTTTCCTAAAGAGGCCTCTGTTTGACTTATTTCTTAGGGTTTTGCTGCACATGCAAATTCTGGCCAGAGTATGCTAATGCATATTACCTCCTGTATCCAACTGGGAAATGCTTGCTTCTTTTCATATTCCCAGACTTTCACGATGCAATTGCATTCATTGATGCAATTTTGAGGCTTAAAGGCAGAATTCTATGCCCTGCTGACCCTACAATAATGTTGCTAAACAGACCTTAGAGGAGAAAATAAAGAAAGAAGAAATAAGTAGCTNTTGTATAATATTTTTTATTTAGAATATAAATATAATTTCATATCTATATAAAACGCCTTGTTATTTGTCTTTTCTCTTGCCTAGTGCAAAGCTGATGAGATCAGTAGCGTGGGTCCTAGTCATGCCTTCTATCCTTTTATGGAGTTATTTTCTCTTAAAATCAGGGCGTCTCTTTCCATCCAGCCCACCTTGGATCAGTTGGTAGACATCAGTAGGATTGTTCTTTGGTTTGAAACATAAATGGGTGGAACAGGGAGCGGTCTGTGGTTTGGTTTTGAAGTTGTTGTTTGGGGTTTATTTTGTAAATACCTTTTTTCCAAATACAAACCTGTCATCCAATGCCAGGTCTCTGTTCCTTCGCATGGGTGGGAAGGGACTGCAACTTGTTTATTTCCCTGACCTCTCCAACAAACCTCACATTTATGACAGTTCCTACTCAGCACTTCCAAAGCAACCCCTTGATAAACTTCTCCAGGACACCTCCATCTCCAGTTAGGGCGAAAATTGGCAAATACTGTGAGGGCTGATATCTCAGTGCACCAGGAACTGCTTAGGTAGAGTGACAAATACACATGTATAGTTCATCTAAGAGAATAAACACTCCTCAAATTAACATTTTACAGTCAGCAGCAGCCCAAACCAATCTCAGAACTGTAGTATGGCAAAAAAAAAACCCAATAAGGCAACCCCAAAATGGAGGAGAGAATGCAGGCTAACCACTCTGGCACATGTAGTAAAGAGGTTTCGTTTCCTAAGTGCTCTAAGCATGGCTGTGTCACAATTAACTCATACCTTTACTTTTAATGGGGCTTTCACTGGATGTGTCGTGCTGTTTCCCACTTGGTCTATTCTCCTTACCTCTGCACACTTGCCATGATTGCATTAACTTGTTTTCAATCTAAGAAACAGAAGTGAGCAACTTTTTGTTGCTGATCTGCAGCTGCTGAGTGTGATGCTGTGGTCCTGAATAACACAAACTCAGAATCACAGTATTAGCTAGTAGCCAAGCTTGGTACTTCAGAGCATTTCTGCTTTCTGCTCTGTGATACAAAACATCATATGTGTTCTGCAGTAGTAGCATATTTCCAGCCATCTGTAATAGCCTCCTACTTGCATATGCTTACTCACTGCATACAAACACACACCTTCTGCTGAACTTTAGTGAAACTCATTATGTTTTTAGCCATATGGTATTCTACAAAGGCTCTTTTTGACAATACTAGAACTCAGTAATCCTAAATTACCTCCAAGGAGGCCAGAGGAGATAATTTAACCAAATCATATTATAAGTTTTTCTCATGTGATCCAGTGACATTTTGACAGAACTTTTGTTGTCATCACTTTTGCCAAGTAAATGGAAACATATTAGTATGAAAAACAAATAACAATTTTTTTTTTTTACTGTTAGAGCTAAAATAACATCACAGGAATACTCTAAACCAACACAATTTAATAACTCTTTTATTCCCCAGTGTTTTTAATGTGTCTTAAATGACCCTTCATGCTATTGGTAAGTTAATACTTATCAAAGTCATGGAGTACTCAAAGGTGTAATTAACCCTACCCTCATATCACAGCTGGAACCCAAATTGGTTGTCTGTTGTTATCTTGTCTCTGAGTCTGGGATGGAGCTAAATGACACATTGGTGTACTTTGGGAAACCTATGTCTCCTGAACAGATGTCTTCCTGGGATTCCAACCAACACTGAGAAGTGGGAAGTCTTACCCTGAAGCAGGCATGAAATGGGGATGATGTTAGTCTTCTAACAAAAATCAGTTGTATTTGGGGACGGAGAACATGTCTTGGAAGGTTGTCTTGCTTCCTGCCAAGACAGGATCCCAGAAGAGGAATCAGATACTGATAGCCAAGGTATTTTTTTTTCCTTAATCACAACTATCTGGAAATCCAAGAGTAGTGAAAAATGTCAGGCCATCTTAAGGATTAAGACCATCTTAAGGATTTAAGGATCTTTTCTCTCACAGTTTGTTAGCATGAAGCTTTTTAAAAGAACTTCCTTTCACCCTAAATTAGTTTTTTATCATTTCCATATTGTTTCCAACCTATGCCATTTTATAATAGCTGAACTATTCCTGACATTCAATCTGTGCTGCTGATAAACTCTTCCAGTCCCATTCCCGTAGGGCTGAGGTTGCAGAGGGCTGTAGTGCCAGCTACACAATCAGAACTGCTGTCCTGGGGTATCCTGAGAGGACATTATGAGGTCACTGCTGTGTAGTCTTGCTCCAATTTCCTACTTCTGGCAATGGAATAAATAGCCAAGTCCACAATTGCATTGGACATTCCTACCTTCTGGCAATGGAATAAATAGCCAAGTCCACAATTGGTTCTGTCAAAGAGAGCAAAGAGGCTTAGTAACCTGATTAAGAATTTATAGTACCTGTTCATGACAAAGAGGAGATCTATTGCTGCTTGCTGTTCCTGTTTGATCTGCATCCTGGCTTTGTCAGAAAGATCCAGCTTTTTGCCAATATCCAAAATGAATTGGCAGACTTATCCAGGAGAGCACCATGTATCCTTCCAGAGGAAGAATATTATTGCATGCCACATCTTGCAGGCTGAACTAAATTCTATAGAAAAAAAAAATTAATCCCTGCCAAATTACAGCCACTTCACAAGACAGAATATTGGAAGCTGAAAGATCATCTAGTTCCAGACCCCTGTCATGGGCAGGGAGGGACACCTTTGAGTAGACCAGACTGCTCAAACCCCATCCATGCTTTATGCAAAAAAACTGTTTAACAGGCAGAAGTATGTGGGCCTGATGGCCAGGGAAAAGCAGCTGTAATTCAGTGGCTGGTGGGCCTGGCTGGCTGCACTGTCAGAGCTGGTGCTGGCACAAGAAACCTGGGAGCATCCTGGGCTGGGTGTGTGGGGAGACAAGCTCAACCCCCATCAGCAGTGCAAATCTGGATCTGTTTGTTCTTTTGATGAACTCTCCAAATTTGCTTCAGTTCTCTATCCAGGAAAATAGCTCTGCCCTATGAAAATACCTTAAGGAACATAAGATGGTCAAACACAAAAGTATTGGGAAACATTGAAGCACTTAACTGGATAAATGGAGAATGTTGTAGTTAAGATCTAGATTTTATATTGGTATTTATATAAAGCGCTGTAATTATGTTGTGAATTGATTAAAATACAAGCCATTCAGGAAGAACAAGAGCAAAACATCTTGTCTCTATACCGAGGCTGTAAAAATAATTCTTAAGATGAAAAATAATAAATGCCTTTTATAAAGCAACAATATAATCAGTTGGATAAAATAATGAGCTGTTTTGAGAAATTATCAATGGACAAAGCAACCCTAAGGGAAAAGAGGCATTAATTAACAGAGAAATTAATGCCATGCATGACAGCAGAGGGACTTTCTGCTTATCCCTCTCTAGGTTTGTATTCATGAATTGCACCTCAGTTTGGCTGTGGATATTAATTTTGTTTTTGCTTTCACATAGTGAGACTAGAAAAGCACAAGGATAAGACAAAGAGAAAAGACAATATTGGAAAAAATCCCCAGTAACTACAGATATTTTAGTAAAATACAGGTCCTTATACTTGATAGCTACATGGACTCAGAAGCATAGAAAGGAAAATAAATAGAGCTCAGTAAATTAGAATTAGGAAATCTGATAAAAGTGAATTAGAGAGGCTTTTAAAACATAGCTGAACTACCTGCTGAATGTTGGTTATTAGACACATAATTTCTTTGAAATAAATCTAAATATTGTAAATAAGATTTGAGCTTGATACTGCATCACTTTTAGGAGAGATGGATTGCTTTTCTGGCTCCTCCATCAGCCTTCTCGGACTTCACCTCCGTTTTTAGTTTCCCATTTGCAGATGGAATTCAGATTACTTTTTCCCATGCTCTTTTTGTCTTCCTTGACTGTTTGGACTAGAGATGTCCACACTTTTACATGTTCTCCTTTTCCTTTTGGTTTTCTCCAAAAATTGTGGAGGGTAAGAGTAGGATGTTTATCCCCTCCTCTCCCAGAGTGGGTTGTGGAGGAGATCTTTGCAAACAGCCTCTAGGAGAGGATAGTAGGTGCAGGCTGAAGGGTCCTATGGAGGCAGGATTATGGCTATGGGAAGGATCAGTGGTTACAAAGGAGTTGGGGTAGAAAGAAGAGAAGCAGCAGAAGGAATCTTCTGCTTTCCAGCATGTATCAGTGTCCCCATAGGAGTGAGGGGTATAGAGGGTCCCCTGGTCTCCTTTTCTGCACAGATTTCTCAGTGTGCCTCTGTCCTACAGTTTCGCTTCTGCCCTTCCCAGTGCCTCCCACCCTGGCTTTGGTTGACTTGAATGGATGAGACTGGGTTTGATTTTCTTAGAAGGCATATTTAGCCCACCTTTGCCTTTGTCTAATTATAGCCCTGAATGATTAGAGTTTACCGTAGGGATGACTAACATCAGGCCCTGGAGTCTATGACAGAGGTAAGATTTGTGTGTATAAAAGTCCTTTCCTGTACTTATTATCTGTGTATATGTAAATGTTAGTCTTACCCGAAATGGTGGTGGTGTAGTAAGAGTAGTTCTGGAATCTGCTTCGTGTCCCACTGGGTAAGGGCATGCTAACTTCATTTCAAATGAAATGTGCTTTCTTTGTGCTACTCTTCTGTGGTCTTCTTGAATTAGCTGGTGTCTATCCTTGCCTGTGAGCATTGCACAGCAGATCTGCTATCATCCTTGATTTCCCGAGCCCAAAGCACTGGCATCATTTAATTTAGCACACTGATATATTACAAGGGATAAGCTGTGCACATAAGCTGTGTGCATAAGATGTGTACATCTCTAGAAGTAGATCAACGACACCAAAACAACTTTTCTTTCCTTTAAAGTGTTTACCATCTGCTTTTCTCTATTTCATCACATTTTACCATTCTTTGCAGAGCAGATATTTGGCATTTCTTTGGACTTACAAGCGTGCAGAGTTAATTTTGCTTGGGTATTAATGTTTTGAGTCTGTGCTGCCAGTTTACATTATGTGTGTATCTATGCCAATACCACTAATGGCTCATAGTTTCCAGCATTTCAGCGACTACTCTCAGGACACTCTTTGTCCCAGATAGGCCAAGGATTTGCATGTTTCTATGCCTCCTGGGCACTTGAAGCTGTTATGTACAGTCTGGAAAATTGAAGATTATTTTCCTTCCAGAGACTGAGATAAAAGGGAAAATATTTCAAACTTACCAAAATGTACATGAAACCTAGAATCATAGAATACCCTGAGTTGGAAGGGGCCCACAAGGATCATCAAATCCAACACCAACCTCTGGCCCAGAAGCTCATTTGAAAAACGGCTCTAAATTAACTCAGCATGCTTTTTCTTGCCCTAAATATTCTATTTCTCCTTCTAGTCATTAGGGTAACTTCAGTCCATCAGGCTAAATTCAGTCCACTGAGAGAGGCCATTAGAAGGCTTTTCCATTATTTATGTCTGACTCAAGTCTTCACAACAAACTGGCCTTTTCTTCAGAGGCAGATTCTACCCAGCAAGAGTCACTGTCTTGTCCCACTGTGCAACCATGGGTTGCTCACACAGCCTGGTCCCCATAACAACGTTTATAAGCTCTTCCTCTAAAATAATAGTTTGCTCTCCATGTTTTCCTGGGTTGTTATCCCCCTGCTCCTTTATCTGTACCCTGCTGAGTAAGTTGCCTTAGACACTTCAGCACCTGAGACACTTTGGGCACCTGACAGTTCTGGTGGATGGCTTTGGAAGATGGTGGCCTCCCAAGCCTTGTCCAGATGTTGCTGTTTTGCCTGGTGAGTGCCACAGCTGCAGCCTCCTAGGCACTTGCTGTTCAGTTTTGGCAAAGCAAAGTTCATGCTTCTTTGTCCTTTTCATTTTCAATTTTCTCTGAAATTTTCTAATTCACGTTTGATACAGAGCTCAACTTTTCCACATATCATGTAATTGTTTTTAATCATGTTATTGTGTATGGAAGTTACAGCTGTTTCTATTGCAGGACTTTGAGTCATGCATGTGTTTTCCAGTATTTAGTTTATTGTTCTTTTTTGTTTCCTGCTTTGCTTTAACTTGAAATCTGATCTTAAATCTTCCAAAATCTTTTCATCTCCAAGATAATAGATTTTGCAATTAGTCATTAAATTACTAACATAATGCACTTACTGGAACTGTGTGGAAATGATGTTTTGCTATTTGAGTGTTTTCCTTGCAGGTATCTGAAAGGTATGCTGATCTCATTTATACTTGCTTAAATTGCTTAAATACAGAAAGACTATGCTGAAGGGAAAGGAGACACTCTCCTCTGAAATTCATCTCTTTAGGATAAGAATCTGAGTCCACCTTGTTTTAACTTTGGTCTTATTTTTTTGGAGTGGAAGAAGTCACTTCCCTGTACAGTGACTATTAATAATTCATACATCCCAAAACAGAAAATACATTTGAACAAAAGCAGTCCTCACTCTTGCTATTATTTTTTTAGAGGTGATAATTTGTTTCAAATTACTTTCTTTCTCATAATGCGTGTCTGCCGTGGAAACCATAATAGAAGGAACTTTGTTACTGCAAAATAGCATTATTAGATGCTGATATTTACTGAGTACTTTGTTTGCATATTAAAAAAAAGTCGACTTCCACTACAAACCTGCACACCCTGAACTCTGTGTGGAAAATGATGTTTGTTTTCTTGGAAAAGTATAGTCACTAAAGCCATTTTAGAGCTAATTTCTGTCTTCCTGACTCTCCTATCAGAAAGTGCAGAAGAATCTTCCAACCCGTGCCTTATCTCTCTGTTATCTTGAGATTTCAGGTTTCATGGAACTACAGTCCTTTAAGTGTTTTTAAAAGTCTGTGCCCGTCTTTTATTTGGAAAAACACTTCAAACACTCTTGTTGCAATAGCATTGCAGGCCAGGCTGATAGGCTAAAGAATCAGTTATGAGCAATAGATAGAACCACAGAATTTTAAAGCGTCCCTGAATATGGAAATGGAGCAAAATGACTCTTCACATGTGTTCACAAACAGTGTGGAGATGATTATGTTGATTAGGTGAGCTGTGGGGGAGGATGGAGGCAGAGTGCTCCCAATCACTGCTAGTTTGACAGCACATTTATGTCAAGCCATGCTTAGAGCAAGTCAAATCAGAAGGGCTGCATGTAGCTAATTGTTCACAGGCCTTTACTCTCCCCCTCTGTTGCTTAGAGCTTCTCCTTCTACCAGTATTGTACTTCTCCTTCATCCATGCCTCTCATCTTCTTACAGCAACCATCCTTTATGGTTTGCCAGTGGCATCAGCCTTGACATATCATTTGTCCTCATCTCCCAGAAATCACCTTTGCCTGTTCCTACACTCCTTCTATGCATGTGACCTCTGCCTGTTTTTCATGGATCTTCTTCCATGGTTACGAGCTGAGTACAAGGCTGTGGATAGGTCTTGACTAGTAAAATAATTTTATTTTTTTATTTAAATTCATGCTTCATTACATCACTAAGGCTGTATATTATCTGAAGCAGAGGTAGTTATCATATAATTTCATGTTTGCTTTTCCCTTTGTCAATCCTACACTTCCTTGTCTGTGGGCCAGACCTCTGGAAGCAGTCACTGTATAATGCAGAGTTCCCAGTTCAGCAAAATACTTGGACATATGATTAACTTAAAGCATCTACTTAAGACTTATGCTTATGTGCTTTGATGATTGCTTTGCCAATTTCTGTGTCTTGCTGGGAAAAATTACAACAATAATGTGCCAAGAATTTGACTATTAGACAGTCGTTAATGAATATACCAACCTGGAACATTTGCTTTTCCAAATAAACTTTTGCTATAACTTCTCTTTTTTGCATAGAATTTCATAACAAGAAAATTTAAGTGATTGTTAACTGCTGAACTTAGTTATGTTAGGTAATAATCATGTGACAGATCTCTATATAATTGCAAAGGAATAAACTGCAGAGAAAGACAATCAAGGATGGAGAAGTAATAAAGTGAGATGAGTTTTCCACTTTGATTGACATCACTCCAGCAAAGCCAGTGCCAAACCTGTGTAACTGAGAATCCAAATAACATTATTTAGAATTTTGGAGTCCAAGCTGAACAAACGTGCAGATTTTGTTCCCGCAAGGATTTTAGAATGCAAATATTTCCATCAGAAGATACTGCAGGAAAAGAGAGAAATTAAATTTATCCACTTGCTTACAGAGAGGAAGAAAGTGACGTGAAATTTCCATTTTTTCCTTTGCATGGGTTACCTGTGGGGCTAAGTTGGTGGGAGTGTTGTGCTCCTGATGAAAGGCTGGATCCTCACTCGAGCCCTGCTCCTGCTAAATTCACATCCACTTGAGAATATTGATGATGCTTCCTCCCTTTTCCCCATGAACCAGCCCACAGAACAAAGCAATGATAAAGAACAGGTACCCAACTTTTTAAGTCTGAACCGGCTGCTGCTTGTCCCTGTTGTGGAAAAAGGAGAAGTCAGAGTGAGCTGGGCCCTGCAAAGAGCCTCCTGCCACAGCTGATTCTGGGACCATTCCTCTAGCTCAGACTACGTGTTCCAGTGCCCTGCAGAGGAACATGGATATTTTTGTCTTTCACTGGTCTTTGCTCCAACAACCAACACTCCAAATGGACAGCACAAGCAAAATGCTCATCTCAAGATTATGTTCTCCCCGGTGCATGGGAAAGACATCAATGAAAGGGAAGTAGTGCAGTGTCACTGAGAATATTATCCTCCCCAGAATATCAGATGGAAAACGGAATCCCCTGGACATACAAACTAAGGCAAGCAAGTGCAAACTGCAAATGCAGGAGGAAAAAAGGAATTATGTCATCATGACAGACCTGAATCCTAGCAGATACTCTTCCATGGTGGTGATTGCCTAGAGCAATATATGGTGGTGTGACTGGAGTGTTGGAAGTACTGGTAGCACAATTATGGAAGGCAATGCAATGAGTCTCTTGCTGTTATGAGTGCCCTAAAAAGAATCTGTGGACAAGAAATAAACCACTGGATGCCTAGATTTCATTACCTACGAAGCATCAGTTTTCCCTAAGGGTCTTTCTATTTTATTTTTTGTAGAAAATGTGAGGAAATTAGGTGCAAAAGGCTTGCAACCGAGGTAACTAAGCACCTTTCAGTCACAGAAATGGTGAAAAAGGTGTGCAAGCAAAGATTAGATTATAAAATTCAGCAAAGGTACA
The DNA here is from genome assembly GCA_013399835.1 of Leptocoma aspasia. NCBI lineage: Eukaryota > Metazoa > Chordata > Aves > Passeriformes > Nectariniidae > Leptocoma > Leptocoma aspasia. The sequence continues at coordinate 461,257 of VXAX01002244.1, read as the reverse complement.
CAATTTGGCATTAAATCTAGGAAAATGTATTTTTTTAAATTCTCTGGTACAAGAGTGCTAATTCTGAGAGGTCCTCTGAGGTGACATTGAACCTCCTCCATACTGTGTACAGATTTAGGAGTGCTGAGGAGGTTTGTATCAGAAATTGGCATGGTGATTCACTCGAGTTGGAAAACTGTGTACTTTTCTTTAGGATGCACAGAGCATCCCACTGGTACAATCTCTTTCCAGAGCATTGGCCCAATACAGACCTTCCCAAAGACATGATGTAGTTCAGTTTCCCAGGGTGGATACGAAAAAAATCTGAAAGGTCTGAAAAGCTGAGTGTGATAATGAGTTGGGGCCAAGGCAAGATAACCAATCTGCATCCCCTGATTGACCTGGTTTGACTCTGGGCATCTGAAGGTTCCTTTCCAGGTGCTGCCAGTTGTGGTAGAAGATTTGCCCTCCTGTATAGCAAGCCCTCCAGAGAACATCTTTTCTCTTCTTAGTTTTCAATATGGGTCTGAGCTCTTTCTGAAAGGCCTGGTCAGGCCACCTGCTAATGCAAAGGGCAGCAGGGGAAGACCCAGGAAAGCCACAAGACGTGGCTTTTTTGGGATATCATGTTTCTTGTAGGTGGCCTGCAAGATGTGAATCCAAGGTATGGACCCTGAAACATAACCTAGGTTTCTCAGGTGTTTGCTCAATAAATGAGAGAGAAATCAGAATAGCAGGATGAATGCTGGCAGAAACCTGGCTGGGCTGCCTGAAAAGCAGACTGACCAGCAGGTTGAAGGAGGGGATCCTCCTCCTCTGCTCTGGTGACACCCACCTGGAGTGCTGTGTCCAGATTTGGGGCCCCCAGCACAAGAAGGATGTGGACCTGTTGCAGTGAATCCAGAGGTGGTCACAGAGTTGATCAGAGGGCTGGAGCACCTCTCCTGTGAGGACAGGCTAAGAGAGTTTGGTTTGTTCAATCTGGAGGGTGGAAGGCTCAGGAGGGGGATAAATTGGGCCCTTTCAGTACTTGAGGGTGGCCTATAAGAAAGATGGGGATCAAGGAGAATATTTTCACTCTAACTACAAATTTTGTCCACAGGAAGAGCAGGGAGCAGGGTTTTCCTTCCCTGGAGATTGATGATGCTTTGGTGCCATGTTTCAGTGCAGGTATTTTGCTCTATCTCAGAACCCTTGTTTTGCTCATTTACCTAATCCTCCTATATTATGATTTGGTATGAGAAATTTGCTTTCACCTCAGATTGTCAATGACTCGGAGGAGAAGAGTTGTCTTCCTCTATAGTATGAGGTACTATTTGCTTAGAAGGGCTGGCCTGATTTTTATGTAACATACCCCTGCCTTTGGAGGGACACAGCATCTTCATACTGCCATTCATTTGTCCTGCTGCCTCACTCTGGCCAGCAAGAGCTGGCCTTTCACTAGGGCTAAAATCTGGTGGCAATGGCTTGCTCCATGGCTTGCTTCATGGCTTGCAGCATGGGAGCACAGAGCATCTGTGACTGATGTGTCAGTGTGGTCTGGGTGTGATTACACCCATGCAGGAGCCATCACAGGGAGCTGAGCTCCATAACAGCCTGCAGGACTGATCCTTTCACAGGCTACACAAGAAATTCATGCTGCTGCCACTTCTCCCTGAACATCTCCATAGCTTTTCTTGCCCAGGAAGACAGCAGTCTGTCTCTTTCTATAGTACAAAGCTCACATTGGAAGCCTGAGTGAACAAAAAAATATTTCCTAGGGAAGAGATTTCTCTGGAAGGTTTCTGACAGAGAAATATGAAGGTAAAATCCTGGAGTCATGCTTTTACTGAAAAATAATCCTGACTGCTGATAGTAGCTGCATAAACCTACTTAAATTAGAGAACAGTGAAGCATCTTTATTTTTCTCTCTTTCATAACAGAACATTTAGCCCCCCCCATAATTTCTAAGTGAGTCACTGGAACAGAGCAGCTCTCAAAGGAACCACCATGAAGTTTGCAGCACATGAAAGCAGCCAAAAAATGAGATAAGGGCGAGGCATTTCATGCTCATAACACAGTCAAGCACCTCAGTCCAGTCAGCTCGTGTTCATGTAGTGTTCATGTGGGAGACTATAAAACATTTTGTGGTTTTATAGATTGAATGAAACAGGAGGCTTTAGAACTATACAAGGGCTTTAAGCCTCTTAGGTCATAAATTTATTTCCTTCAAAAATATTTCTTCTTAAAAGTACACAGTTGTTAGCCAGCTTTGTCAAAACGTACATTATGAGTCTGCACAGATTTAAGAAGAAGACATTGATAGTTTTTGACTGTTTGAGTAAATAACTGAATGTGAATAAGTGTAGCAAATACTTCATCCTTGTACTTTTTGTATCAAAACTGTACATCTCCTTAAAACAAATCATCTAATGATGATTGATGAAAAACATGAAGATTTATACAATAATATATAATAATAAAAAAATAAATAAAGCCCTTTGCCATGTTTTAGCCTGCAACTTAGATTTTATAGTTTTACCTTGCCTTTTAAATCCTATAATCTTTACAGCAGGACAAGATTCCTCAGCATGCTTTGAATGCCAGCCTGTGTGAGACCGGATCCAAATCTCACTTAAATTAACGTGAGCAATTTCAATAACTTTGGTGTTCTAGGGAAGAGACCCTCACACTAAGAATATGATGCTCAAGCTATTTCATCTTGCATGTCTTTATAGAGATAAGGGCATGATCAGTAACAAAGAATCTTATTTTGGCTAGTGTTGGCACCAGCTCTGTGAGTGCCCTGAGAAAGCCAGTCTCGGTGCCTACCTGCCAGAAAGAGCAGGGGCTGTGGGAAGTGCTGCAAAGGCTCTGGTGAAAGATGTTAACAGCATCATCCACCTCTTGATTGCTATTGAAAGCTTGAGCGTATCCTTACCTTGGTTAGGCTGATTGCTGTTTTTTGAAGAATGTCATGTGAGCAGAGTTAAAGAAGCCCTTTGAAATGTCCAAACCAGAGCCTCACCACCATGAAATGAGACAACTGTAACAATTATACATCTCATGGTCACCAAAAAGGGTGTCCTGTCTCTTTTTTTCATCTTCTCTCTTGCTTCTGGACCTATGGCACTGAGTGTCACCCTGCAAAGAGCTAAATCAAATTGTTGACCCACTCCAAAAAATCCACTGCTTTTTGTTGGATTAGGTCTTTACCAGTCTCCTGAGCTGGTTTAGCTCACAGAGTATCTGCATGAATGCTCACAAAAAAGAGATGGGATTGTGGGGTTGGAGGCATGAACCTGTGGAGCACATCAGTTTACCTCCAGAGATATGAGGAAAGACTCATGCTTGAAGACTTCTCTTTTTCCAGCTATATTGATTAGTCTTGATATAAGATGATACCTCTCCCTACAAACTTGTGTGCTTTATCTTTAGACCATCACAACTGCAATATCTCTGCTCAATAACGCACACAGTGATCCCTTTAGTCATTAAAGGAAATCCCCAGGAGTCATCCTGGACTGAATAACCTCTGTGAAGCCCTCTGGAAAGGCTAGTTATTACGTGGAGTGGACAATAAAGGGAAATGAGGTTTATGTTTGCTTATCCAAAAGGCCAGGGAGAGTTCATAGATTATTCTTTGCACAGATAAGCTAGACGTAATGTAAACATTCCTCACTGGAAAGTATCTGCTGTTTGTTTTCCTAACTTTAACCATGTGGCTAGCAAAAGCAGAATAAATGAAATAAAAGACAGGCATTTTCATAATAAAAAAGCCAGTGTCTTTGAAAACTCATGTTACTGTTTCCTGAAAAAAAAATAAGAGTTGTCTTTTCTACTCAGTGCATGAAACATGTACCGATGTAACTGCAAGCTTTTGTTTTAAGTGAAAAGTGGTGAGATTTCAAGCCTGTCCCAACAGATATTCTTCATCACACTAGAGCAGAGCAACCTGCTCATTTTAGTTAAAACACAGCTCAATGTCCATTATTTGGACAATACTGAAATTATAATGGGTTTTCAATGAAAGTAATAGATATTTGTCTATAGGGGAGCTGGAAGACTTGAGGGAAATATTCTAATGCTTTCCAATTCTGCTATAGAAAATGCAAAAATCACTGATGAATATAAATTAGCATAGTGTGCCTCTTAAAAATCTCACCCACTACCCATCTGTATCTCTAGGTTCATAAATATTTGAGGAAAAAAACCTCTCTGTCCTCTCTATCAAAGCTGTTTACAGATTATTTCAAATCACTTGCAATTAATTCGCTTTCTTTTCACTGTCTTTCAAATGTGAGTAAACTTAATTTATATCACCAAAGTCTCACCTCTCTATAGTCTGTTGTCCAACTCTGCCTGAGTATTTGAGAGCTAACAAGTGTGGGTTTTTTACAATTAATCCTCCTTGATAAAAGTCTCCACTCCCAAGAATAAAACTTAAATTCCCCTTTTTTCAGCAGAAGTTGCAGCATGTTGTAGAAGAGTTGGAAACACAGGGCTGGATGAGGGATAAGAGGACTGGCCCCAGAACGAAGGCCTGGCTGTTGGAGCTGCTCTGATGCCACGATGTAGTGATATTTGTGATAGCTGCCGTTTCCATGGCAACGTGACAGCATGACTTACCGCAGCAACAGGGAAAGCAAAGGCAAAGCTTTTGTTTAACTTCAAAGCCATGAGCTATTTGTTGATACTGGGGAGGAGGGAGGGAGAAGTCCTATGGCTTCCAGTTAAGCACATTACTAACTTGCCTTAACTACAAAGAGAAGACAATAAAGGGGACCACGGTGTTCAGATCTCCCTTCTGTGCGCCTGGAGCTTGCACACACGTGCTGGCATGGCCCTCAATTCCCTACAACCAGAGCGCAGCAGACTTCTCTGAGCACAGCACAATGCCCATCCTTCAGCCAGCTCGGGAGAGCAGCTCGGCCCAGCTCACTGAGCAGAGTCAGGGGCAGCTGCTGGCTCAGGCTTCACACTGGGCTGGCTCTCGGGACAGTGGCTGCAGACTGAAGGTCAGACGAGTCACCCACCTAGGGTGGCTTCTGGAGTATGTCGGCAGAGGAGCGTCAAGGAGTGCCGGTGAGCAGGAGGAGCAACAAAATTCTCAGGAAGTCCAGTAACAAACTTTTACTTACAACATTTGTGACATTGAGGTAGAACAAGGTTCTTGGCAAATTTTAAAATGTAGCCACTTTGGTTAGACATGCAACAATATAAACGCACAAAAAACCCCCCAAAAGAACCACTTAAGAAAACATATAAGGGAAAAGAAAGAAAGGATAAGAGTGGAAAGGTACATAGTCACCACCCATGGATCACACAACCAGACTGCATTGGTTGAAATGATGGTCTTGATCCATTGGGGATCCATGGCCTTTCCCTAGGCAGAAAGACAAAACAAATTCCAGAGCTCCAAGCCCTGGGGGATACAAGGCTATCTTGCTATCTTGTTTCTTCCAGGCAACCACGGCTGAGAACAACTTTTCGAGATACATTTTCATGGAAAAAGTACAGCTACTGCCAAGTCTTGATCCATCAGGGGTGGGGGAAACCCACAAAACACGAAGTCTGGCAGTTTTATGCTATGTTCAGGCTCAGTGGGAATACCCAGTTACCTCCTCTAGGGAGTTTTACACTGGGTGATGTAATGCTGTGGATCACGGGACACTTCAGGAGCCTTTGACACCTTCTAAGACACCACAGCTGCCTGTTACAGTTGAGTCAATTTTGGCCACCCCAGAAGGGATGAACACCTTCAGACTGAACATCCTGGTACTTCTCTCGAGGGGAATTTTCACAGCTGAGCCACTTGTGTAAGGACTTCAGCATGATACAAAGCACTACCTCACTTTGTGGGATTTGCCTCTTCTCAGCCTCTTCCTTTATCTTTTTCAACACCCAGCTGTAGCTTCTGGTGGTGGGTGTGCACCCCTCTGCACCTGGAAGATTCTTTGTGCATTGTTAGCAAAGCACCCTGCTGATTGTTTGAGCCATTAACCATTAATAATCTAGTCTCTCACAATATCTGACGCCTTAGTCATTTTTTTCTGTGTAAATAACATGTATATCATCAATAAATAGCTTTGTTGGAATGACAGAAAGCTTGGGGATAATTATAGGGAAGAACTTTCCTCTTTACCTTCTTTCTACCTTGCAATTATGGAAGAGCGTTTATCTATTCTTCTTATAATGTGCACTGGTTCTTATTCCACAAGACCCTTTTGTGGTGTGTGCTGCTGGTGTGCATTTGTAAAACAAAATCAGCAAAGAGGACACAGATGTTGCTTTCCATTCTCTTTTTAGCCATACAAATTATAAACAATGTCTCTTTATATTAAGATACACTTTTCTGTCTCGTATTGGTTTTAGAGCTGATTCTTTCAGTATGTTTTCTGCTTGAAGCAGCCTGTTCTTGTTTAAATATCCCCACAACTGTACTCCATCTGAAAACAATGTTGCTTTCACATTCAGCACACATATCTCAAATCCGTATGTATATTACTGAACCGCTGTGAGGACAGAAGAATTAATAACATTGTACAGGGTCACAAAAAATGAACAGCATATTTCTCATTAAAGTCTACACTGAGGCATCAAGTGTACTTTGGCTTGTGTGTAATGAGGTAACAGGCAGCAGTCCCTAGAGCAGAGGTGCCTTCGCTGCCGTGACCTTATTTTATTCACGTTAATGGAGGGTCCAAGAGCTGATGGTGGCAGAGGTTTAGTTGTTTTCCACTAACACTTTATTGCAAAGAATTCTCTTCTACTGGAATACATGGTATTCAAAAGGCTTAATGCAGATTTAATAGCACACAGGTTTTAAACTTTTTTTCTGTCTAAGATCAAAAGAAATTATCCATATTTCTGCTATCATCTTTTATAACATGGATATGGCGTTCTGGCTACTGTCAAATTTTGATTTGATTGACTGTGGCTGATCTGCAGATAAGAAGATGTATTTAAGGTGAGTGCTTTTTTCCTTTTAAAAAAAATCCATAACTAGTTCACATGGGCTTTAATTTAATACGTGCTCCCACCAAACATATGTTTTAAGGCAAATATATTATTTTAAGACAAACCGTGTCAAGATCATTCCTCTCAGCTTCTGCGTAGCGATCAACAGATAACAGCACAACAACAGTGTGTGTGCATGGCGGAGGGGGATGCTATAATTGCCCCAAACTGGAAGAAGTTTATCATGAAACTGTGAACAGCTGCTGTTAAGACTCATTCTGAGCAGAAGAATGCACCTCCTGATGTTTCTGCTCATTCAGAACATTTCTGTGCCACATGGGGTCCATCACACTGGATGCTTTGCCTGTGGGCTGAGTGGCTAATAAGACAGAGCAAGCTTTATGTTGAACAGTGAGATGTCTTGAATCAGCACGTCATATGCAATAATAAATTATGGACTTGAGTGGGGAAAATTAATTTAGGATACTACAGTTTGCCGATAAAAATTTTCTTCAACAGTGACCATCATAAAAAAAACCTGATTGTCCTGCTTGATCATTTGCTTGTTGGTTGTTGTTATTGTTTTAATCTGGGGAACAGGATATTATTTGGGACTTTGACATATTATATAGTAGGACTTGAACTGGATTTTTTAGACTTTTTGGGGGAATCATATTGCAGTTTGGGTTTTTAGTGAGGGCATCAGCCTGTAACAGATATTAGAGCTGGAAATCCAGTCTCATGTTTGGAAAACTGAAGAGATTGACTGAGAATATCCCGGAGGCAAACAATAATCTTCTTGATAGACTGTGATGGATTTATCCGTGTTATCAATGTTGAAGTTACTGCAACAGAAGAACCAGCAATCATGAATAATTTTGGAGAACAGTTTAATTTTACCTTTCCACTTGTAAGCAGCATACTTCAGGTGTAAAATTGCAGAAAACACTTTAAAGGAGATCATAACCCGAGAGTACTTTTAACTTCTTTTTTTGAAGTACAAGACTTTTTTCTCTGCACGCCCTATGATTTCTCTCCAAGTTTGGCAAGACAAAGACCCAAAACAGCCATTTTATAACCATCAGCTGTGTCTTCCTAGTCCAGCTGGAAAGCACCTTCAGCTCTGCCTTTCTATTTTTTTTACTGCTGATAGGTTTTGTCTCATTATGTCCTGAAAACAATTAGAGAGTCATCAAATGGCAGCCCTTCCAGTTTGTGTTGGGGCTGGACTCTGGTGAAAGGTCAAACCATTTCCAATCATCCCCTCTCACATACATTTTCCAATCATCCCCTCTCACAAGCCTTTCTTTAAAACAGACCTCAAAAAATAATCCAATGCAGGCAAGACATCTGCAGCTGGTTTACATGAAGGAGCATTCATTATGTGTGTGTGTGAGTTTATATAGGTCTCTTCGTGAGGAGAGAACAGGGACTGGAAGAGGTCCAGTTGGTACCTTGTGCATCTTGTCATGGCTTAATCGGTTCCTTCCCCTGGGTCTTCCTCCTGTCCCTCTTTTACATCATTTAAATCCCTAAGCCTTATGCTTTTCCAGCTTGCTGTCATGCAATCCCCTCACTTTCACTGCCAACCTTTGGCTGAGATGTGCTGTGCCTCAGAATCACCTATCCTTCTACATCAACTCTCTAGGAAGCTGAAATGACTGACTCCCACATGAACATCTATCCTGCAGCCATCTGGAGAGAGATGGCACCAGGCACAGCTCTCTGAAAGCGATGCATTCGTAGACAAGGGTACTGAAAGCAGTGGAATGGCACAACAGACGTTTCATCTTGCAAACATTTAATCACAGCACAGCATGAGGTACTGCTCTCCTGTGTAAAGACCAGGCATTTGTCACTTGCTTAGAACAGTTTATCAAAAAACCAGCAACTGGGCTTTTATCATTGCATAGCTCAGCCCAATGTCATGGCCAGACTTTTATTGCCCCTTATATTTTTTTAGCATTAGGAGTTAGCAACTAAAAGGTAGGGTTTTAATATACAGATATGGGACCCAAGAAACATGTTCAATGCCTGCCTCTGTGCAGATTTCTGTCAAGCTTTTTAAGGAGATAAGTGTCCAGGTCCTTAACATTTTTTCATGTTTTGTTTCAGCAGCTGGGATAAAACCTGCAGTCCTACTGAGGCTTCAGCATTGACCTCAGCACAGAGAGGATTTAATTTTCTGTGTGTCTAAACCACAGCTGAACATCTGGAAAATAGGGGACTTTTCATTCCTATTTTGTTTTTTAGATCATCAACTATTCAAGGCATTTTCTTACTAACTAATACAACAAAAGCTTGCCCCAGCTCAGCCCACAAGGGAAGAGATTGTTATTAATGCTACTTCTGACGGCCTGTCAAAGAGAGCACTTAACACTTTAGGTAATGAAGAGGTGACAACAGGTGGGTATTTCAACTTGCTCAACACTGAAATTTTCAAAAAGTGTAGAAGAATTTCTCCCTAAATACCCTTTTTGCTTAGCAAGTGTATTGGAAGGATATGAGCAAAATCTGACCTGTGTGTGTGGCATACAGGCACACACACACATGGACAGCATTCCTTTGAATCTGTTTGCAGTACCATAATGAAGCAACCTCCTGGAGCTGAGCTCTCCTGAGATCCTCAGGGGAAATACTGACTCTGCCCTTTCCAATCTGCTGAGAAGAAACATTTCATTTTTGAGCCTGGCTCAGTGAAAAGGCTGATAGCAGCTGTACTGAAGAGTCTGCCTTTTGAATAAACACTGACTTGCTTATCCAAAAGGCAGTAAAATCACCTTTGGTTTGATGGATTCAGCTGCAACATCGAGTAATGAGTTGAAAAATAACATTGCACAGACCTGTCAAGGCACCTCTGCATGATCAGACTCAGCATTACACAAGCTGACAGCAGTCTGTGGTGGGAAGTTACCCACCGACAAACTTTTTCAAACCAAGTCAGCTCCTGGCTCGTATAATACAAGTTATAATTGTCTCCCTTAATCCTCTCTGAGAGTGGTTTATCTGTAAACCATTGGAAGGGCTTCTTGAGCTTTTTTAGCTTTGATCTGCACATTATGACAGCTGTGACCTGGGCTATGTGGAAACTGTGGCTTGCAGGGGTGCAGACATGCTCAGCACAGCCCATCTGTCCTGGCTGGGAGATGCGGGTTGGGGGTCAGGGACAACACTGAGCTTGCTGCTGCAGCAGCACCCAGTGTGGGCTGAGGCCACTCTAACCACACCATGTGCACAATGGTGGTGCTTCAAACAACACTTGATGCTGATTTTTGACTTGCCCTTCTCTCCAGGGGGGTAAGCGTGGTAAATGGCTGCCTCTGTCTACAGCCAAAAGCAGCAAGCTCAGAAGCAGGACAGCGTTTGCCTGTCTCTCACACACCTACATGAAATGCTGCTGTTGGTGTGCTGCAGTTCACACACACAGGTGAGCTACTTGCTGCTGCTGTGTTGCAGAGCAACATTAACACAAGGCCCTCCTGAGCTCTGGGCAGTGCTGGGTCCTGCTGGCGTGTGCTGACACTGCTGGGCTGGGGCAGCCCAGCTCAGAGAGGGGCCAAAGCTCTCAGGGCTGCCTGAGCATCAGCAGGTTCTGGTTGTGCTGCCACCAGCAGCATGCAGCTGGGGACAGACATTGCTGGGCTGTGCCCTGCTGGTCACCATCCCCATCCTTGCTCTGCTCTTCTGGCTGGGTGCTGCAGGACGGTGCCGTGCTGGGGAGGGGACTGCCCTGTCCCTCACCATTGCCCTTGGACCCTGGCTGGCCTGTCCTCTACTGTCATGGTGCAGTTTGGTGGAAACACTCTGCCACTTCCTTTTTTTAAACACAGGACCGTTCTTTATGAGGCTGCCAAGCAGGTGTGGGTGAAAAGCAATGCTGTGCTGTAGACATGACTGCAGCATGCACCCTGGCTCCTGGCAACATGCCCTGGCATGTGTTCTGACCAGAGGAGCAAAGCAAACAGGGACTTGGAGAAAGGCTTGTGTGCCTGCCTGTGAACTGATGCCCTTTTCCAACTGCAGAAAAATATGTAAAGGCCAGAAAGCTGACTCGATAAAAAAGTATTTCCTCTGTCTATAAAACATGCCTTGTCTAGGTCCTTAAACTATCAAGGCTACAACAATTATATCAATAAATGCACCTGTATTTCACTGCATAGACATTTAATAAAAACCCCTTTTTATTTTGTGAGACTTTCCTCCCTGCAGTACAAGAAAAGTAATTCAAAACAGAGTCAGGAATAATGGGATACAGTCTGTGCAGAAAAGCCAAGGTGACCCTCTATATAATCTTTAAAACCTCAGAAAATTAGACATTTCTTTTGCCTTGTGAGGACTGAAGCCCTGATGACCTGATCCCTAATACAGATAACACACATGAGAAGTGTGAACATGGCTTAAATTGATGATGGCACTCCACATTAGGCTGTGCTGAAACATGCTAGGGCCCTGTGCACTTGTAGTTTATAGAAGCTTACATGATGATTGCTGTCTGAATTAAGCATGCATGGACATGTTACACATGTTAAGATAGTATAGGTAGATGCAAACCATTGCTGCAGGTAACATATTGATGCATTAGTCTTTGTAAAAAACCACCAGTAGCAGCTTGTTAGAAGTGAACATACCATGAAGGGTGACCCAGCTTGCCCTGGGATGGGGATCTTCTTGTTTCAGATTGTTTCAGATTAATTCTCTGTATTTGTCAGCATATTTCAATGCTTGCTCACCAGTTGTCCTGTTAGCAGTCACCTAAACCTTTTGTGCTTACCTACTTGCTTTTGAGGGGGAGAATAATTTTCACTTGGCTTTACTGCAATGTCCCAAAAATGCCCCCACTATCTCTGTGCAGTCACACAGAGCTAGTCTGCAGGGCTGTGTGTACAGAGCAGAAGGCAGCATGGGGCAGAAGCCTCCAGCCACTTGTGGGCAAGGTGGGGCAGGTGCCAGGAGGAGCTGCTCACTTGCTCACTTCTCAGCAGCAGAGCTCTCTGCCAGCAGTGTGACAGCAGGCAGAGGGGCACCAGCATGGTGAGCACTGTGATCCTCCTTCATCCAGCTCCCAGGCACTGCTTATGCACAGGCTCTCTTAAACTGATTGAGACTGAGTTCCTGAACTCTCCTTTCCAAAGAAATCCCACCTCTCTCCAGTCCATTGCTGGTCTGCATTCCTGGATTCCTTCTTATTAAACCCTGGTCTGGTCCCAGCATCCTGGGTTGCCTCTCTCCAGCAGAGTGTGTCATATGATGTGGGAGCTGTGGGTTCAAAACCCCCAGCATTCTAGAGTTTACATCTCCTGCTTCCTGGGGGTGTTTTGTAACACCTGCTGTGAAAAAATGCCTATCTCCATACTATCAGATGGACTACAGGAAATGAAAATGCTCAGCCTCACCAACAAATCTGAAGAAAAGTGAGATTTCAGAGACAACCCACTACTTAGCAGTGCTGCTTGCCTGTATCTTTGTTCAGTGTGTCAACTCTCATTTGGAGTTGCTGAACTTTAGAATCTCCCTCTCATGTATGGGTAAGAGAGATGATTATACATCCACATAGTGGGGTGCCTACATCAGCTCTAGACACCACTTGAGTGCTTAAAGCTTTAACGCTGCCATAAGCATTTACCTCGAATGACTTTTAAATCAAGGGCAAACAGAGATCTATCCCCAGTCCCAGCTCCCTCCCCATCAGCCTGTCTCCTCACTGAACAGAGAACTCAGGACAATATTTTGTATTCCCTTGGGATCCTTTTAAACACTGGTGAGCTCTTCCTTGGAGCCCAGCTAAAGCATCTCAGTGGTTGACACATGACCAGAGTATAGTCCAGGTTCTTCAGGTTTTGAAGAAGTTGCCCTGCCTCAGATAAGGCCAGAATATTTCCCATGGTCCCTACCAAGCGGCATTTTTCTCTCTGATCAATGAAGAAATGCCTATAGGCTGATTCAGCTGCAGAAATGATGCTGGGGACACACTGTGACCTGCACTGTAATGTCAAAGAAAAGCCCAGATAAAAGTTCATCTGTGCTTCTGAGATTAAGGTCCAAGTTCTTTTTTTATTGTTACAAAACCCAAGAGCACTGTCAGACAAACCCTGCTATGAAGGATATTGATATTATCACTGACAATAATGTTACAGAGGCAAAACCAATAAGGAAATACCCAACTTCCACTCAAGTACTGATTGCCATTTCTTTTTTCTGGATATGCCAGTATATTTGGAATAACTTGGTTTTCCTGGTTACCTGATAGACAATAAAACCCACACCACTTTATTTTCTTTGCTTTTAAAATATCTGTAACCAAAACCTGCAGAAAACAAAATAGCCCTCACAGTTCTTAGGAGATCTGTGCACATGCAAAGCTTGAAAAAAAAATGTTTTGTAAAGTGCCCTATACATCCCAGATGTGGGCTGAGAGAAGGGGTAGGATCAGCACCAAATTTAACTTGTCCTGCCTCCTCCCTGGGAAATATCTGTCAGGGACTCACACACACGTGTAGGAACGTAGTGCTCACTCCCATACCCCTGCTTGTCAAAGTTGCAGAAAGGTAGCAGGGGAGATGTCATCTCTCCAGACATTCCAAGGTTCAGAGATTAAAAACTGCACCTTGAAATACCATCTTCTCATGAGGCAGGCAGCCAGTCAGGATCCTGGAGCATGCTTTCATGTGTGGTCAGTGTGCAACTCTGATTTATGATCGAGGGCTGCATTTTGATCACAGTTGCCTGCCTGGTTTTGACAGCACGCTCTCATTGCTGTTTAAATGAAAGATGACTGCTATGTTGACTGCTGGTAACCAGGAAAACTGTGCTAGAATGTGAAGTGATCAAGAGGCACAAGTTATTCTCCGTTGCAAAATCCTGTCTGGCAGGCTCATGGGATGCTATGCCTACTGGAGATGTAATTCCAACATCATACTGGGGCAGGAGCCAGTACTGAGGTCCCTCTGGGAAGCAGAGGGCAGAGCAAACAGGCAGCCTGGCAGCCTTTCCTGAATGAGCACAAGGAAGCAGGTTGTAGAGATGTTTTTTAACAAAGAGAGAGGGAGAGATCTGAGACAAGAAAGCCAAGTTTTGCAAAGCAGTACAGTGCGTCCTAAAGAGCAGTAAACATCATTAAGATGATTTAATGATTTTGTATGTGTACATGCTACCTTCCTTCTGGCCAGACTGTAACCGTGTGGCTCCCATGTTCCTACAAGAAGCTGGGAACTACTTTGTCTTTTGCATCTGTCCTTGATGCAAGGCTTTTTCTTCCTTCAGTTTCCAGCCAGTGGGCACTTTCTTCCCCCTCTCTCTAAAGAAGTCTCCATAAAAGCTTTCTGGCTCTACAGCAACAAGCATAGAAGTAAGACATGGTCTCAGAGTAGAGATAAGAGGTCCCACAGAATGCTCCAGCTCTAGCAAAGTTATAAACAGTTATCCTGCTAAAGATGTTCCCAAAGACTTGCTCAGCATGATAACACAAGGCTGAAAGCCAAGGGTGAGATAATACAGTAATTACTTTACCAACACAATAGCTGAGCCAATGCAGAATGCAAAGCAAAACCCTTAAAATTAAAGCTGTTCATGGAACTTCAGAGGGTTCTGATCAGGATGTGAAGATGAGGCAATGTTTGCCCATTGCCTCACTATACTTCCACCACAATGACCCTCTTCTCATCAGGGAGGAAGGTTTACTAAAGGCCCAGGAGAGCCACCTCAGCATCAGGGAGGGGAAGGAAAATCTGGTTCAACTCTCACCCCCATGTAAGTCTTTGGGTGCTAAGCATTGATACCCTTGGGACAGCAGGAAAATGGTACCTGGATTGTGTCTTAGGGCTAAAGGTGTTGTGCCTTTGCAGGGTTTGTTTTGGTTTTTCCTCTTCTTCATATTTCTACAGGTGTGTTGGAGAGAGTCACCACTTTGTAGTGGTTTGGGTGAGCCCTGCAATGAGCAGGAGGATCCTTCCATGCTCTTGTGTACAGAGTTCACGTCCTCATGAGGTGAAGACTGTCATCCTCTGGTTAAATAACCTCAAGTAAATAGAATTGTGCCAATTGATAGCAACTGCAGATCTGACCCAAGGATTACACCTAACCTTAGTGTTTGGAAAAGTAGGGGCTAGATGGACTCTTCTGGATTTCTAATTCTTCTCCAGCAGATAATGCCCAATCTGCTGTGTAGTCTGTATTACTAAGTGTTCTAGTATGAAAGATCAGATAGGAAGATA
This sequence comes from Leptocoma aspasia, assembly GCA_013399835.1. Lineage (NCBI taxonomy): Eukaryota > Metazoa > Chordata > Aves > Passeriformes > Nectariniidae > Leptocoma > Leptocoma aspasia. Next base: position 446,129 of record VXAX01002244.1, on the reverse strand, counting down.
AAATATAAACTAACTTATGGACCCGCACAGGGTTTTTTTTTTCAAATGTGGGATTCACCTCAGTTGGGCATGAAGGAATTAGTAATTTCATTAAGACAATCAAATTATATATTCCCCTGTCTGAGTCCTCTGCAAAACATGAACTTCTACATGTGCTTCAGCCACAGACCTGCTTTGTCCTTGGTCCTTGCAGCTTCTTTCCTGAGCCATTCTCCCAGAAGGATCAGGTTGAAGAGGCTGGATCCAATCTCTGTTGTTGGCCTGGGGTGTGACCCCATCCTGGTGCTTCTGGACTGGGATTTGAGACATTGATCCCAGAGGTGGGAAGCACAGGTTTGAGGCTGAAGGTTTCCACCCACACATGCCCAAGCTGCCCACTGACAGACTGGGGGAAGCTGAGAGATGCACACATATCCCAGTCTCCTTTGGAATCTGTGTACTGGGAAGTTTTGAGACTGACCAAACACCCACTTGAGAGGACATCAGTAGTGGTGCTTTAGGGCCTCACCTGGGGCACAGGACAGTATTTTTTCCCAACATCAGGCCTATGCCCACCTCCACAGGGTGTTTCTTCCTTCTCCATTTTCTCCTCATCTATGAGCCATTCTGTGCAACATTTGATCCAAGTTCCTTAGCAAAGAAGAGTGAAACAAGAGCAGCCTCAGAAGGCACCAGATGGTTGGAAGATGGACGTTCACAATATTTTTGTATGTGTCCCCTGTGTTTCCGTATTTTTTCTGTGTCTCTTACCAGAGGACAGTTACATTCTCCTGCTGCTCCCTCTGCTCCAGTGCTGAGCTGCTCATCATCAAGGCTCTGCAGAACTAGACTGGCTTTGTTTAGGGCATCATCACTCAAAAATCCTCAGTGGCCGATGAGACATTTCCAGGTGTAATGTTACTTGCTGTTCAAGTTTTAGCAGTCAAATTCCCAGCAATGTGGGAAGGATTTAAAAAAAAAGCAACAATTGAACATGTTTCTCTGTTTGCTTTAAAGATGTTTTCAAAAATGGGGTGTGGGAGTTGTTTTGCTCAGACTGAGTGGGCGCTGGAAAATGGTGCCAGCAGTTGAATTTTGAAAGACATCTGAGAAAAACCAAAGGGGTCATTGGCCAAGTCAGCAAGGAAGAGCCAGCAGTCGGGAAAGTGTGAGTGGGAGAGAGTCTGGCCACATTTTGGCTGCGCAGGCTGAGGGCAGTGCAGGCTTTTCATTGTGCTATGCAGGAAAGCAGGATGTGGATGTGACACGACTGCTGGGAGGAAAAGAAAATGAAGACTCAACCAAGCCAAGACGCAGGTCCGAATGCAGGTTTTAGAATAACAAGAGGAAAGAAGGGACAGGATGGGACTAAAGAGGGAAGGTGCTGCTTGCCTTTTCTCAGTGGGTAACAGCAGTACCAAGTCTTCCTTATGCCTTACACCCATCCTACATATCTGTTATGGGTTGGTACATGAAGGTGTTCATGGCAGTCTGGTTCCCAATTCCCACCTAGCTTTGAAGCAGCATGGATGCTCAGCTGTCACAAAGCGACCTTGGGAAATCTCATCCAATGCGTGGGGGGAAAAACCCCAACCTCTTCAACTGCACCTTCAAAGGATGTGCAGTGCTCACTGGCACCAGTCTGGCACATAAGCTGAGAGCTGACTCAGGAAGGAGGTTACCTCCTCCTGTGTGACTTCACAGCTTTCAGAAGCCACCAGGTGTTTCTTGAGACACTCACATCCAGCAAGTGTGGTGGGAAGACAGAATGGGGAAGATCACTGGGCAAATTATCTACTTGCAGAAATGGATCAACATGATACACTGTGGGTAGGAACATCTCTGAAACATGCTCTCTTCAGATGAATCAGAGGAAAATTCAAAACAAAACAACACAGCAGAGACAAGGCTGGGATTTATTTTTTTAACAGTGTTTGTAATGCAGAAATATCCAGTAGTTCCAGGGGCCTCATCTCACACTGAAGTGCATACAAAAATTCATACAGTTACCCTATAGTTTATAAAGTACAAGGCAGACACTCAAGGAGAAGAGTGGGATTTGAAAATGGTCTTGAAAGTTATAAAGCAGAGCTTCCCCTGTTTCAGAGGGACACATGCCCTTGGGTGACACAAGTGTTTTGTAAGGATCCTGTCCTAAGTGATTTCTGCAGAAAGGTTCATAAGTTACATGAGAGATTTGGTTTAGTCTTCCCCAGCTCTTCCATTCCCATTAAGGGCCTTATCCATTATAGTCTTGTCCATGCAGTGTCAGTCACAGCCTTCTTGAAGATCACCAAAACTCTGTACAGGCTGGCAGAACCTTAGAAAAAGCAAAAGAATAAGTCAAGCTTGCAAAATTCTCACAAGTCCTCAGGCCACCCAGGGCCTTACAGCAAGGCAGTTGTGCCAAACCAGCACCTTGTATTTTCAAAACATTGAAGACCTGGTAGAAATCCAATCCATATGAATGTTTTATGAGGAGTACTGCTCTGGTAAAATGCACAGATGTGATGTAAATTTAAAATTGGACCTTGCTTGGAGGCTTTACAACATCACTGCTGGCATCTCATCAGGTCTGATGTGGGAGCAGGGCTTCTTCACTACAGTCTCCACCCTTCCCTTTACTTGATAAATAGCCTTTTCCCAAGCATTGCTCAGCCTGTGAAGTGGGGCTGCAGTGAATGCATGGCATGTTTGCATGTTTTGCCTCTCAGTCAGGTGGCAGGCCCATGAGAAGGTGCTGTGTGCCCCATAATCTGGAACCTTGGTGGAGTGGACTGAGGCAAACAGCCTGCATCCATCAGCACCAAGGGCTGCGGACAAGGGTGACACTCTTCCTACAGAGTGGTCCTGACCTGCATCCTGAGCCTTGTGGTAATGTACAGCTTCTCCATGCACAGGCACTTCAGCATTTCAGCTTTCTCACCATTCCCAATAAAAACCCAGCTTCAGAGGCTGAGAGCCTGCTTTGGTAGGCAACACAGACTGTACCTGTCAGCTCATCCAGACCCTGTCCCAGGCTGCTTAATGGGTGCAGTGGTAGATGAAGAAATGCTCTGGCTCCAGAGAGGAGAAGCTTGCTCCTTTGTACATCAGCTTATGTGCTTCTGGAATAAGGGGTCTACATGCAATAAATGGGTGATAAGGACCAGCTCTGCACAGGAGCAAGCCTTCCCCACAAAGTGGGGAAATTCATTCTGTAACGCAGAAGTGGCCTCTGATGAACTGCAGTGTGTACGACTAAAACCAGAACTGAGAGTTTTCTCTGGCTGGTGCCATAGAGTTTTAAAGGAAGTGCAGCCTTGCTCAGATGAACTCTCTGTGCTTGAATTGTCTTGTAGAATTTCACCAGAGTGGCAGTAACAAGTGGGCTGGTTTCTGACCCCTTTGAAGAAGCATGAGTTTGTGAGAGGGCATTTCAGAGGTTGCCCAGCTATTCAAGTATCAGCACAGAAGGAAGCTCATTACATACTTTCCTCAAAATTTCGGTATTTCCTTCATCCATGGTGCTGGTGCCCCATTCCTCTGGGGAGGTTGCACAAAGGGCAGAGTCAGGCTTTCACTTCAGGCCCATCTAAAAGGTAAGAGCCAAATTCAAGTCCCTGTTGCAAATTTTGGATATGCAGTTAGCACAACTGGCCATGCATCCAGCATCCTGCAGAGGAGATTTTGCAGACACACGTGAGGAAATAAAAGGGAATGGATTAAAGCTTGAAGTGTGAATGAACAGGATTCAGGGCTGAGCAATTTTAGCACTCAGAAGCTGCAAGAGGAAACATTCCTCATGCTGTTCTGTTCCTTCCTGCCTACTGATCATATTCATTTGGGGATGGCTCAGTAAAAAAAAGCTGTGAAGCATGAGTCCAATGTTGCCTGAGGTCTGCAACTCCCTGTCACACTGACACTTAACAGCCACCTCTGGTTGTAGTCTCACTTCTCTCAAATAAGCATAAATTTCAGAAAGTCACCATTAATCTGCCTCTGGCCTCTCCCTGTCCCAGTCCCACACCCTCTTCTTCACCAGGCTGTCAGGAGCAAGCAAACATAGGGTGGGGGGTTGGGAAGCAGCAACTTATAAAATAAAGGTATGGAAACAGTCTTGTGTAGTATTTAATCTTTTTTATTTTCTCTTTAATTGAAGCCTAAATGATGTTGGGTTTTGCTTGGGGAGGTAGTTAAAACATCCATAGCTTTTAACAAACACAACGCCCAGCCAGAAGGGCTCAGCTCTTCTAAGGAAGGAAGGTTTGGAGTCAGTATTTGTTGAATCATCATTAGGAACTAAAGGTGTCTTTTTTGCAATACATTAAGCAAGCCAGTGTTAGTGCTACACTGGTCTTTCAGCATCAGAAAGCAGAAATGGAAAAGTGTCATTAAATCACATGGTCTGGCAGAGGAAAGTTGACAAACAGCAGCAGTGTGAGGGATGTGCAATGACTGGATCTGTAAGGAGAGCAAACACAAAATGAACCTGAAGAGATGTGCCAGAGCATCCACACACACATCTACACAAGTAGAGCTGCTTGGGACACCCCTGAAGGCTGTCAGAGGTAGCACAGGATCTAAGGGATAGCCGTGCTCTTTTGGAGCAGTAGCTCCAAATCCCCAGATGAGATGGGGATGCCCTATAGCATCTCAAATGGGTTTAGAATCAAAGGAATCCTTGACCTCCAGCAATTAGGAAGGGATCCTCGATATCAAGATTGGAAATAATCAGCCATACAGTAGAGGCTTGAGGTGTCGCCTTAAATTCAATAGAATCATAGAATATCTTGAGTTGGAAGGGACCCACAAGGATCATGAAGTCCAACTCCTGGCTCTGCATAGGACAACCCCGAAAGTCACACCACATGCCTGAGTATGTTGTTAAAACACTTGTTGAATTCTGGCAGGCTCAGTGTCATGATTAGGGATCCTGTCCCAGGACCTGGTGACCCTCTGGGTAAAGAACCTTTTCTTAATATCCAACACAAACCTCCCCTGACTTAATGTCATAAACGTGTTTAGGTCCTAATCCATAATCTCTCTCTGATATTTGTACAGGCACTCGCTGCTGCATGCCGGAAGTGCCTTTTGCCAGGAAGGACTGGAATATTCTCTGGTGTAAAAGACATTGTGTAATTGGTGTAAATGAAATTCCAAGTGTTTGAATTTTGCATACTTCTGGTATATTGATATAGCTACACATATTTGGCACGCAGTTGCTTCTTAAGGAAGTAAAGTGAACACGTGCCTGTCTGCCACAGCCTGTGTTTACCCAGCACTGAATCCGACAGCACAGCCAGACACTCACTCTGCTGGAGTATTTCCTTTCTGAATGGACAGCAGAGGAAAGCCATGCTTAATCTGCCCTGTGATGGGAGCTGTGACACATGCTGGTCTGCAGGGTCTGAGCCTGACTACAGCATATTTCTCCACTGCAGCCCCAAAACTCACATTTCCTTGGTGAAAATAAATGGGGAGAAAAGGGGGATTCTCACCTTTATATAATTTCAGAATGAAATCAGAGCAGGGACCTAGATCCAGGAGTGTGAAAGCTTTGCCATCTTCAAATTGTGCCTGTACAAACCTTTGAAGACTGTCACCTGCACTGTGCCTGTACCCATTGGATTGACCCTATTCCCATCTTCCAGCTATGGGCACTGCTAGGCTGCAAAACAGGCCAGGTCTCATACCCTTCTTCTCACCCACAGGAGGAGCTGTCCTGCCTAATGGCTTAGGAAATCTGATTTCTCCTTTTCTGGCATAACTCTGGACCCACTGTATGACATTTGCTGAGCTATGTAGGTGCTACAGAACTCATTTTCTCACTTCAAAAAATAAGATTACAATAGCTACCATGTACATTGGAAGAGGGCTGTAAAGGTGGAGCTTCTGCTGCAACACAGACTTGTGCTCAGAATATTGCTTGATACATTCACAAGTATGATTTTAGGACACATTTCTGTGAGCCAGAAACTCAAATCAGCACATCCAGTTCCGTAGCCCCCAATCCTGGCTATGAAAACTACAAATCTTCATCTTGCAAGAAGAGTACAGCCAAAGGGAAGAGTTGTTTGATTAAACAGCCCCTGTCTAAAGCACCAAATATATCACACATGCAAGCAGACCCTGAGTCCAGACCTTGGGAGCCAGTTGCCCAGATGCCTTTGAGGATCTGGGCCTAAGGGCTCATTCCAACCAGCTGAAGTCAATGGGACTGTCCCTATATTTAAGTTTTTGCTGGATGACAGCCAAAGGCTCAGCATCTTGCAGAACTGGCTCTCATGATGTTGCATTCCTTAATAGCCGGGAAAGAGAGCAAAGCAATGTATAGCAGAAAGTGTCCATCCATATTAGTGGGTATTAGTAACCACTTTTAAAGGCCTAATCTATGTAAAAATGTTTTCACCCCACCATCAGCAACTTCCCAACAAAGGCAGGAATTTCCCACGGTTGACATGCCCTGAGCAAACAGAAGAGCTGAAACAAAGAGCTGGATAATTAGCTGGGAGGGCAGGCGTTCCAGCGCCGCACGGGGCAGCCGCCTTGCGCAGCAGCCATGGGGCTTCACGGAGCCACCTGGAAAACAGTCCTGCCTTTAAAAGTGCAGAGGGTGAGGGTTTCAGCCGTGCCTTTTTAATTTTAAACAGTGATGCCTGTGGCTTTACAGCTTCATGCAAAGGCAGGCAGACAAACTGAAGTATGAAAGGAGCCTTATTAAAACACACCATACATTATGTATGAACTTGAACTCTTCCTGACCTCTGTAGTCCTGGATCCACCCCAATCCATAAACAGCTGGGTCCAAATTTTATGTTGCTGCAGTAATTTGAATAAAATCATAAGCTAGTTTTTTCAAGGCAGTATACCCAGGTAAGAAAACTCAGGGTGCCACTTTTTACAAAGATGCTTGTCTCAGAAGGGTACCTAGCTGGGTACCGTAGCTGGATGTTAGCAGTTGTCTGTAGCTACAAGCCCACTGCAAACCAAAGCACAGCCCCCTTCCAAGAAGCAAGCTGTTAAAATTTTTTCACTGCCACTCTCTAGAAAAATTGTATTTAGGATGGCAAATGTATAATTGCAGTTAGAGCTGGCTGAGATATCCAGCATGAATACATGATCTGGTACATTAAGCTCTTCCTTGAACCACAGATTCTTTAATCTGATCTCAATTATTGTAAAATGCTCATATTCTCATATTGAGCATTGTGGGTTTTTTTTGGTTTGATTCTTTTGCTGAACAACACATGAGCAGACTGAGCCATAAGGTTGTTTGCCTGCTCATCAGCTCAGCTCTTTGCTTCTCCTGGTTTAGGCCAGGTCACCCAGCCCACAAATTGTTGCTTTTCTTCCCTGATTCTCAGCCTTACACGTTTCACGTCTGAAACGTTATTCTGGTTTCAGTGCAAAGTATCTTCATAAATATGCAAATAGATATTTGACGGAAGGGAGGCACCTGGCTTCTCCTTGGAGCTGCTTATAGCTCCCCAGAGCCACTGGTGCCAAATCCCTGGACATCCCTTCTGCAGGCAAGTAAGTGGCTGTGAGCACACTAAATACAAGACTTGCCTTTCCCCCACCAGCACTGTGTTGTGGACTCACTGATGAGTCTCTTCAGCCATAAGTACTTCTCTGAAGGGCAAATGTTTGCTGGATTTTGGCCTCAGAAAGTTAAAAGAGGAGGCTGGGTGAACTGGGATGGATTTCACAGGTGGTGTGCAAAACCTTCCCAGTGAGTCCCAAGCCAGCCAGCAGAGCCATGTCATCAGTGCAGAAGCAGTTTCTGCCCCGACCTTGTCCTCAGATGAGAGGCTGTGACTACAAAGTGAAAGAGAAATACTAACTTGTGTTACTCAGGGACAAAGAGAGGAAGCCTCCAAAAGAACTCTGAAAATTCAATTAAATTGGAGTCATCTCTCACACAGAAATGTTTTGAATGCAAATTAAGGCTCTTTGGCAAGTTCTAAACTTCTGAGATGTTGATTGATTCTTTAATTTTTCTAGCAAATTAATAACATTTCAGTGGTGAAGCGTAAAAGGTAATTTTCAAGTTTGTGTGTTACGAAGTGGAGCCTGCAAAAACAAAATATAAAATGTCTCTGGAAATAGCTATCAAAACTGTGATAATTGCTAGCAGTGGCTGTAATTCCCAGTAGCTGGCTGTACTCAGCTTTACACGAAATTGATTTGACTTTGCATTTACTTTTTGACCAGGGCTCAGGTGATTTAAATCCAGGTTCAAATTAAATATGGTTTCCCCTGTTAAGATGAAGCAATGTATCAAATGCCTATGGGAAAAGAACAGAAGGGAGTTGGAAAGCACTTTGTTCAAACTTATAATTATTTTACCTCATTCACAGTCTGAGTGGCACAAGGATATGTTTTTATTTGATCACATCAAACTTTCAGAGTTTTTTTTCACTACTCTTTTTCTGCTACAGCTAGCACACTGCTTACACAGCGTGGAGCTTTTTTCCCGACATTCACAGATGTGAGCTCTGATTCCCCATGCTTCAGAGCTAGAAGCTGATACCAAAAGAAAAAAAAATCCCCAAGTACTTATTTCTTTGCCTGAAGACCCAGATCCTGAAGCACCATGGCAGCTCTCAGCCTCTACCTCAACATCATTGCAGGCTTGCTGCAAAGTGCTTGCCTCGTAGAAAGCACTCTTCTTCGACCTCCAGCTGCTGAGCTTCCACTGAGAAAAATGCCAAGTTTTGCTTACACACTTCCTGTGAATAATTCAGCTCTGTGTAATGCCCATGAACACGTCAGGTTTGTCTTCTGGGAGGTTTCCTCACAACCTCCATGGCCCTGCTGAGGAACCTGCAGTTGGCCTTTCAGCTTCATGGAAATCCCTAAAGGCTCAAGGCAAGGGCTGTCTCACCCTCCTCTGGCTTTGCAGGGGAGCTCTGATGCCTTAAGTTTTAGCTTTCCTATTTTTTAGATTCTGTACTCTCTCAGTGTGTGACTCTGAACTTCACATAAAGTGTTAGCAAATTCTCTTCACAGGGTGGGTAGACAAAACAATCCTTTTCCAGCCTGAGAACCAAGGACACCATTGCAACTTCAGGCCCAAGAAGTATAAACAACAGCGAGATGAGGAGAGCAGTCTGGGACGATGGGACTTCATAACCTGAAGCTGTAATTGGACAATTAACCCCAATATGTAAATGGACCCAAACTTATAAAAGTGTGAAAACTTGTGACCCGTCATCCATCTTGGGTGGAGTCACGGCTGGGCTCTTGTACTGCCCAAGGTGTATCCTTTGAAGGCCTTTTAATAAATACCTACTTTATTCCTTTAGGCCCTCTGCATCTGGCAACAAAGATGGGGAACGGACCACTTTCCAAAACTGCTTCTGTCAGAGGGATTTTCAATGTGTCTCTTTCTTGCTGCTGGTAACATTGCACATTGACCTCCCAGCATCATCCTTTTCTGGCACAGGGTAGAGGGGTCTTTACTTTGGCTAGGCTGGACCTCAGTGCCAACCTCCCTGAGCTTTGCCCACCTGTGCGTAAAGCAGGAGTGAAGCCAGAGCTAGGCAGAAGATAGTACACCCAGACCCTCCATGAGCAGGAAGAGTCCTGATAATCAGAACTATTTTTGGAGGGATCATTTAACTTTATCCCCCTTACCCCTCTGAAGACGGAGAACAGAGCCAAACACCCAGAGGGAGAAAAGAAGATAAAAGTATTTTTCTTTCTAAGGGGAGGAGGTGCCATTATCAGAGTCACAGAAAGAAGATCAAAAAGAGCTACACAAAGCAGAGGGGCAGGCTCTTTCAGTCCAGAGGAATTAATTGTGAGCCAGCAAGATACCTTAATAACAAATTTTTAAGCCCCATATATATGTTAATTATATCCCACCAAATTAATATTGCATCAGCATGTCTTGTCAATGCATTAGAAATCAGAGATACACTTTCAAATTTTGGGGATTTCTGATAAACAGGGTGAACAAAAACTGAGTAGCTGTCCCGTGGGGACTCAGTAGGTGTCCCAGATATAGTGACAAAATGATCTGAGCAAGGGACAGAGCCACTAGTGCCACTTGCCCTCACCCAGGAGAGCGCTGGTGAGAAGCTGTGCGCAAAATCTGCTCAGCTTGTAACTGCACGTCTCCTGTGTGCACATGCAGCCAGTCCACGAGGATGTCAGCCCTGCAATCAGTATGGTTTTCATCAGCAGGAACAAAGACATGTGAACAGCTACTGGCAAGCGGCCAAAACTTTCCCCCATCACATTTTTCACAGTCATTTTGAATATGACCTCGAGAAGACCTGTTTGTTTTGCCATAAAAGGCAAAGGGTCTAATCCTAGGCAATTTTGTGCTGATGCTTCTAGTTTTGCAGGCATAAAAGCTTCTGCTTAAAGGCATTAGTAGAGAAAAGGGAGTCAAGATTGGTTATGTCCTGGTTCTTCACAGGATAAGGAGAAAATTACACATAGACCCAAGAAGGAGGTGTGGTACTTAACACATCAGCACTTGCTAATAAATGCAACCCAGGCTTAGATATTAGAAATGTGTGTGAGAAAGCATGGCTGGTGACAAGAGAAACGCAGTGTAATTTATTAGTGGTGATTGGCACAACTGACTGCTCTTTGCCACTGGAGAAAGTGAGAAATTACTCCAGTTACAGTACTTGACTCATGGAATAAGCTTGGAAACTCCCTCCCAGTCAAGAGGTATGCATTGTTTCTCAAACAATGGTGCTTCGTAGCTAACACCCAGTTCAGGACCACTTAAATTCATTACACTGGGTCTACAGGCCTTGTCCTGCAGTCAAGAGGGACTGGTCCTCAAAGGGCTTCAAAGCCTCTAAGCTTGCAAGTGAGGATCCATGACATGCATTTTTGCCAGCTCCATCCCTTAATTGCTGGGTGTCCTGAAGAATTTTGCTTCACTTGAGTGTGTGGGGCTTTTTTTTCTCCTCCCTTTTCCACTCTTTTATTCCTGTTCAAAATGTAAGCTCCTTGGAGTTTACATCTAACACAAGATGCATCTGCAAATTTCTAAGAGAGAAATACGTAAAGCCTATGGTTCAGCGCCAAGCAAGAAGTCCCTCCCCTAAAGGGAAGTTCACCAATATTGCAAAACTCAATTTTGTAAAGACATCAGAGGCTACATCAGAAATATGTTTGCCTGCCCATGATGCTGGAATAAACATGAATTAACTACAGATCACCTACACAATGGGATAAAGTGTATTCTACTCTGTGTTCACACAGTTGTCCTGCACATGAGCTGGTCAAGTCAAAGATTTTCTGGGTTGGACTCATTTGAAAAACTGTGTTGAGTTACATGTGAAGGTGAGTGTCAAGAAAGCAAAAGCAGCCTTGTAGAGGGTTGTTAAAAGCCTGCAAAGGGAGAAAGTGCAAGTGGGGGAGGCCAGTATCCAAGGGTAGGTGTTGGAAAGCAGCCCCACATATTGGATTCATTGCCCAGGAAAAGTTCTTTCTTGTGAATGTATTTCCTCCTTTCAGTGCCAAGACCAAGCAAAGCTGGAGTTACTGGTTGCAGAAGTTCCAGTAGACCTTGATGGAGGCTTGTTTCACCTGGCACACTCTCCTTTTCGAAAGATGTTCCACTTGTTTGCTTTCATTGATTGCTATTTGGTTGGGCTGGTCCTGTTTATCCATCACAGGTACTTGTTCTTTTCATGATCCCTGCTGCTCTTAAGTTTCTCAAGTTTTCTTAGTTTTTACCTGGACTGAATGACTACATACACACTGCCATCAAAGATATTTAAGCAGGTGAAAAGATAATACAGTGACAAAATTGGAAACACAGTTGCCATGCTGAAAATCTAATGTACATTATTTTAGTACCCTTTAAGAAATGCTTTTGTTTAGAAAATAACTTTTGCACAAAATTAACTTACACAAGATTATGCTGCTCCTTTATTTTCTGTTATAGCATATGCAATTTTAATTTTTTAGGTCTTTGGAGTGATAAAGTTCCTGAAATACTCTATTTATCTTTATTTAATTCTTGAAGGGGCACATTGAATGGTTAAAACTGAGTCAGTTGCCCTGACCTTCACTGGAGGAAAACAGAGCATTACTGCTTTCACTATGAGGAATTAAAGCAGTTTAATACAAATTATGTCCATCAATTAAGAAAAGCAGGTAAACAGTACCCGTGTGATATTTAGGAATTTCCAAAGGTAGCTGATAAGGGTAACTCCATAAGTATAGTACATGCTTGCAATTCCATAAAATATTTGATTCACTATACACTTCCTAATCAAGAAGCTACAGTGATAGAAAGCCCATAAGATACACTTTAAAAGGAGAAATCCCAGCAAAGTCTCAAAATGTAATGGAAGGTAACTGGAGACGGATTGTTAAGTAGTGCTTTCTTTAAAAAGTCTTGCAGATGTCTGGAACACATGCCCTTCAGTGGGATTTAAAGATGTTGGTCTATTTATCTTGAGTACAAGGAGGAACTTGTCACTATTTAAAAGAGTGTGCTTAAGGAAGAATAATTCAATAACATAGAAATGTTGTACCCTTATGGACACAGGCATAACCAGATCCAATTCTGGAAGGTGCAGCTGGGTAAATCTGTATTTGAAATAAATCCTGATATGTCAATTTTGAGAGATACTGCTCACTGAAATCACTTACTGAGGCTTCTGATGGAAAATCCATTAGCTACCAATTTCTTTGAAGTCAACACCAGTATTTCAAAACAGGACATCCTCCAGGCCAGCATGGATTCTGGACCTGTAGCAGATGCTAAATGAGAAGTAAGTGCTAAGCAGGTCATCTAAGCCATGGAACAATTCTTTTCTGATCTCAAAATGTAATGAGCTCTGTTGAAGCTCTGTGTTCCAGAGATGCCCTCACCACTGTAGGAGTGGATGTGGCTCATCTACATCCTGCTCCTCCACCTCCTTCCTCTAAACTAGTTTAGATTGGCTATTTCATTTGCACAAATTTTCCTGGCCCTTGCCCTTGCTTTTCGCTCTTCTCCACCCTAACTTTTTGGTCGAACTCTAGAAATATTTGACATATATAATCTAAACATTTTAGTTCTTTGATCTTTTTGATGGTTGTCAGGGTAATGGTCAATTGGTGCAGGAATTGCTAAGTGGGGAAAAAAATCTGTTGCTGATATAATTTCTTTTTAAAAAGACACTTGCCCTATGTCAGACACAAGGGTGAGATGACTTTCCAAAAACAGCTTACCAGCACTGAGTCTAAAAGGCTCCTGGAGGGAACTGTGACCAGTCCTCCTGGTGTACCCACACTCCATCCATGGATTATCATCATGCTCTGCCACCTGATGCTTGTTGGAGTTGCTGGGTCCTCACATGTGGAGCAATATAGAGTTTGCTTGAGCCTGAAGGGTGGGTTTTGGGAAGGAGTTTTGGGACCTTTCTTTCATGCTGTCACTGATACATTCAGGGCCCTGTGGGAGACTGTTACAATCTCTTTGTGCCTAATTTTGCCAAATATCAACAGTTCCCTGGTATGTAAATTGCTCTGAGTGCAAAACACACTATTATGGAACCAAATCTGTCTGTGGATCTTGTTCATTAGGGATCTGCTTTGATGAAGTCAATTACAGTTCCTTGGTGCTCTTAATTGAATTTCTCTTTTTTCATCTCTTATTCTATTAATGTCTCAGCTGGTTTGCTTGCATGAGTCAGAGCTGGTGATAACGTAAGGGAAAATATCAAGGTTCCCACTGCGGGGTTTTGTGTGTGGATGAGGTGTCCAGCTCCAGGCCATACACATTCAGGCACAAATTGTCATGCTCAAGGAACTTTAGCCAATGACATAACTGACCAAACACTTACCCTCCAAAAAACTTCTCCTGGAAACAAAAAACCTGCTGTGATTTTTGTAGCTGTACTCAGGGCAAAAGTCCATCAAACTAAAGGCTGTTTTCTGTATTTCTTCAAACTCTCCGTTGCTTCATCAGACTCCTTGACCTTTGCATTAGAGTGAAACAGATCCTGCCTCTCCCAGGTCTGGAGTCTGGGGCTGGCCTGGCTGGTTACTGAACTGTGGCAGTAGCTTGGGCAATGTGAAGAAACCCCACAGGGATTTTGGCTGTGCTCCAGCACATGTGCAAACTGCAACTCCAAAGGCACAATCTGGACAGTTCTGTGAGGGTGCAGTTCCATGCATGAGGCAAATGGCACATCCTGATGTACAAGTCATTCTCACTGTCAACCATTCCAAAACACAAATACATTTGTTTGGGTTTTTTCCTCAGAAACAGTATTTTTCTGCTTTCAGCCGTTCTGGCTGAAATGAACCCTATACGTGTAGAAATCAGCAGAGAATAGGCACACAGAACCGAAAATCCCAACAGTTAAATTTGGACCATTGTATAAATAACTGCAAACAGGGATATGTAAAGTAAACATCACAGTAGGGATGCCCAGACATCTTGATGATAGACAGGAACCCAGTAACCTCTGAAATGCCAGAACAACTTTGCATCTTGCTACAGCTGCACTGGTTTATAGACCACATTATTCTAAACAAAGAGGGCATTTCACTATATTACATTACATTTTATTATATCATATTATATTAATTCTGTTAGGGATTGTTTGGATGCTTAAAAGAAGAACAAAGTCTCACAAAAGCCTCAGTCCCTTGCAGAGAGAGCCATATGAAAATCACCTGATAAATAACAGTTGCTGAGAGCAATTGCTCAGCCCACACGCTGCCTTGTACAGAAATGATCATCAACAGAAAGACTTTAAGAAATCAGAAGAGTCCCTCTGAAAAAGCTGCAGGAGGGATGGAGGAGTGGGGCAAACGGTGTACGGAGGCTGGAAACTTGTGCCAAGCATTGCTGTGCAACTGCTTGCCTGAGTCAAGTGGGTTTTCTTTAAATATTTGCAGCATCAGGGCCTGGGCTGGTAACTTGAATATTAATGTAGTACATCAGCACCTTCTAAATGAGTGCCTGAAAGTTCCCAGGGCTCTTTCTGCATGTGATCCTTCTCCTTCCCAGCCAGCCCCACTCCATATTGTTGTACCAGGTCATTTTAAGAGGGAGGGAGAGGCTCATCTGGAAAACTGCTGCATATTTATATTAAGACCATCTATTCCACCAGTGCAGGATGGAATTGAAAACACATGGTTCCCCGGGAGCAGCTGTTTCTTTTTTTAGGCCTCTTATGCCCTTCAGAAATGTCAAGATAGAGAAACGAAAATGTCAGGAAACTGCAATATGCTTACTCTAAAGGCCTCCTGTTGGTGACGTATTTATAAAGCTGTTGGAAATTTGATTCACACCGAGCACAAGGGATGAGGTTTTAAAGACCCCATTACCAGAGAGGTCTGCTAAAACCAATCCTCCTGATATGCATCTCAGGGGAAGCTTCTGCTGATTGGACAGATTCCCAAGCATCTCTGGAGAGTGCCCCCACTCCTGTAGTGGTGATTCAATGCCTCTTGCTTGTAGGGGTCTAGAGGAATGTCCCCCTGCCTTTGGAGTTGTGTCCAGAGAGCCAGGCATCCGAGGCTTTACCACAGTGGTGATTTTCTGCAGTGGATGGTGATGGTGGACCTGGATGGGATAGTTCAGTGGGACCCACATGCAGAGAGGGGTCTCTGTTCTGTTTAAAAGGAATCAAAGTGATCAAGGCAGCCACCTAGCAGGCTGTGCCCAGGTTATGCCAGCCCTGGCACAGTGCTCTGGGACTGTTTCAGTTCACTAGTGAGCATGTAGCCACAGGGACCCGTTACAGGTGTCTCAAAAATCCTCCTTACATTTTGTTGAGGTTTAGCTAGAGTTCCATTACAGCTGGTCACTTTTTAAAGGCCCAAATGCCAGCATCAGTGTGGTACCATGTAGGCATATCAAGTCCCCCAGAGTCTGTGGGGCAAGCAGGAGAGGGACAACTAAGCCCCATTCCCTCCTAGGGCTACAGAACCCTCTTACCTGCAGAACTGGCTGAGAGATTGATCTCATACATGCGCAGAGCAGGGCTCTGAAAGCAGCTGACAGGAGCTGCCAGTGGAACAGAACTGTGTGTCATTTAGTCTGCCAGTACAAGGCAGACTAAATCTACAGAGCTACTTTTGCAACCGATTGCAAATATGACCTGCTGCTGTTTCAGATGCAAAGCCTTGGCTGTGCTCTAGCAGCAGTGACTCATGTTGGGCTGAACTACATCCAAGGTCCCCTCTGGGGATCTCTTCCCAGTTCCCTTCCAACTTCATGGAGATCAGAACCCTCAAGTAATCAGTTGGCAGCTTTAAAATTCCCAGGCAAGCCCCAGTGGAAGAAACATTGGAGTTGGGATTATGGTGTCCTCCCAGTTTGAGGAGGAGAGGAGCACACACCCAGGTGGCTCTGCTGGACTGCCCATGCTATGGGACAGCAGCAGCATCTCTGTTTCCTTACTCATGGCAAGCAACACAATCCAAGAGAGAGAAGAGGAAGAAGGCTTCCAGAAGTATGCTGGAAGAGATCGTGGAAATATTTCAGTCAAGCTTCTCAGGGTTTTGAATAAATTAGACTTATCAAATATTGTGGTTTGGTTGGGGTTTTTGTCATTTTTGGCAAAAATTTCTGGCGAGGAGCACAGAGCTGTGACCATATTGTAATTCTTTCTATGGGCTGTATTAGAGGAAAAGGATGTGGGAGGTCTTGGAATAGAGAAAAGCTCAAGGAAACAGCTATGCCCTATTTCTGAGCCCAGAGTCTGGGATGTGGAGTAGAAAAATGGTAAAGTGTGGACAGATTATAGAGGTCCAAAATGTTGGACCACTTCCAGAACAGAGCTGAGGGGGAAGAAAAAGGATGAGTCAAGGAGCTTGCCCCTTGAGCAAGGAGTTCAGCATCTCTGACATCCTGGCAGGATGGGCTCAGCAGATTACCTTCTATCTGCAGCTCACACACACACATGAGATAACTTTTTTCTACTTCAGCTCATCATGTTGAGGAAAACAGCCCTGAGACAGGCTCTTTTCCCAGAGCAAGTGGATTTGATAGCTCACGTGCAGGTGAGAGTTCAGGCTGTATCTCCAGTGGGAATGCAGCCCTGCAGGCCCCATTAAAAGCCCTCTTCTAGAGAAAGAGGCAGAAAACATCATTGTGGAGCACAGGGTATGAGATACTGGGCAGGGCACAAGCAGCCCTATGGGAGGGGACAACAGGTTCAGACAGTTTTGGTTCTGCCTCTAAACCCTGGTGTGCAGCTCCCATTGATCCTCACTGTTCTCATCCCTTCTGCATGCCTCTGCTAGCAGTGGGAAAGACCAGGCTCTAAGTCCTATGGCAGAAGTGAGTAATAAATTGAACACCAGTTTACACAGAGCAGGGAGCAGAGAACAAAAAAAATGGATTATTAATTATATTATTAATTAAAGATAAATTAAGGAGAACTGCAGAGCAAAAGGGGATATTGAAAACTCCTGGAGAAGATTGCCATGTGAGCAAGGGTACATAAAAATTCAAACAACCTACGCTTCTGCTTGCAGGAAGAGTCTCTGCTGGTCTTTCAAATACATATTTGTGTCTCTTCTTCCACCTCAGAACCACTCTGCACATTTCCAAATGCAGAAATTCTTTCTGCTGTCTGTAGGAGGAAGGTAATAAGCTTTATTTCCAGCACTTGGGTTCCACTTGTTTGTCTGAGAGAGGAGAAGAAAAGATGATAGGGAAAGATAGATGGTAGTGGCTGAGACTGAAGAGACTAATGTTGGAGATGAGAAACAATGAAGAAAGGGCAGAAGGATGTGGAGACAGGAATCGTCTGGAATCCAGTCAGCTCTTGGGCAAGCTCAGATTTGTATGGATCTGTGTGAGTGCTGGGTAACATATAAATTTGAATATGAGAAATACTAATGAGAAATGCAGTGACCAATGTCCCTCTGTTCTGTAGCCCAGGCAAGGGATGAAGCACCTCCTCTGCCTATCAAGTGGTTTGATCAAATCCTTCTGTGTTTGTGCTTCTGCTCATTTGCTTCAGACAGATAAAACAGTAATTCATCTCCCCACTGCAACTCCAGGCTCCACCAGCAATCCAAGTGAGATGTTGTGAGGCTTCACTGGCGCAGATTTCTGAGCATGAGGATAAGAAATTTGGCCCATGACTTGTGGATAGCATTGTTTGGAGTGGGGGTGGGGGATTGGCAGGTTTTACTCTTCACTTTGCTGTTGTTTTGTAGCCAGATGGCCATTGCCCCTCCGAGAAACCCTCTCCCTTTCCACTAAAACCTCATCTGGGTGGGTTGCACTGGTGGGAAGACCATGGCAAGTCATTCCAGGGTGAAATTTTTTTGCATCCCATTTCAGGAGAGATTTCTATTGTTGCAGTGAGGCACCCTCCACCCTCCTTCTCAAAGGTTGGGGTAGCTTGTCTGCTGGCTTGGGGGGCCAGACATGTTGCACAGGGCAGTTATGGGGGAGATGGAACCACCAGCTGTGAATCTGCATCCTGGGAGTGCTCTCCTGGAGTGAGGAGGTTGCTGTCAGCCAGCATGGGGGCACTGCCCAGGTGGCTCCACACCTAAGCATTTCCTTGGCACTGGGCAGCCAGGACAGGAACTGAGAGAAAACAGTCTGCCCCATAAACCTGGAGTGAATCATCCCCAGGCAGTTCCCATCAGTTTTGGCAAGGGGAACTTGGTCAGGTCTCCTTCAGGTGGGAGTAGAGGTGCTTCTCCTGAACCAAGCTCCTTCTGCTTGTAGGGGTGGCAGGTGTTGCATTAGGGGAGTTCACCTCAACAGAGGTAAAACTGCCTGGGTGACTGAAGCCCTTGGGAAAACATCACCCTTGGCCTTTCTCCCTTAATTTCCCCCCTCAGTGTGCTGGAGATAACTGTGCTTATCTGCCTCTGTCAAACACGTTGAGATTTGCAGAAGAGGAGCGCTTTGGGTGCATGACTAACACCAGAATCATCCTCATCATCCCTTTGCTGAACCCCATCAGGCTGAGGTTGCTGAGAGTCAACTTTGCACCAGTTTAACTGTCTGTGCAAGGAAGAGTCGTGGGCATTTCAGTCTCCCTAGTTTGGAAAGGGGCCATTAAAAACCTTATTTGGGGGATTCAAGCTCTCCAGCAAGGTTTTCTAAGAGAAGTCAAAGATACCAGCAGAAGTACAAACCATGCACAGAAAAAAAGAAGATGGAAATGTTAGTATTTCACAGTTAGTATACAGCCTATGTGAAATGTGATCATGGGTGGGAAATGCGGGTTTATATTTTTTCCTAAATTAAAATAAAAGCAAGGCCAGAGGTCCAGCAAAATATGGAACCGGGGAGTTCTGGTTTAGTGTTGCAGCAAAATTCGTTTTTAATACTAATTAAATCTTTTGCTGTTGTTCAAGGAAAAGTATCAGCCAAGAGACTGTCTCTGCCTCCAGAGCTTTTGATGTGGTTAATTTTTGGAACAAAGAATTTTTGGGACTCAGATTTTGCAGTTCTTCACTCCACTATCCTGGCCTGTAATAAATACAAAAGTCCATGCCAAGAAGTAACAACAAGAAAAATATTTTTGTGGGATTCTGCCGCAAAGCTGAGATGGGGATAGATGGATTGATTTGAGGCAGGTGATGAGTCTCCAGGGTGCAGGGCACAGCCACCATGGAGTATAGGGCAGTAAGCCTTGCCCTTGTTAACTTAGAGCAGATGACATCTGCTCTAAGAAAGAGGTAAAAAGGTGCTGGTGCTGACATGGCTTCTCTAATTGAGCTCTTTAAATAAAATAATTTATTGGATACAGTTCTCAGTTTACTTGGACTAAGAAGGAGACTGGAGGGAGGATAAAATTCATAATGAGAAGGAGTTAATGCATTTCAAGGGCTAAAACCTGCACCACTGGGATAAAAGTGAACTTAGTGACTTCATTGCAACTCAGCAGTAAACCCAGAGTCACTATTTTCTGTGGAGTGCAGATGTCTGAATACCATCCCTGGATGGGAATAAAAGGAAATGCTGTTTACTGTGAACAAAATGCATTATGAACAAACTCTGACACACCCTAAACCAACTTTCTTTTGAAAGCAAGCAAGGGTTTCATTAAAAGCAAAATTTGTGAAAAGAGATTTACAGGATATGTGGAAACTTGCTTGAATGATTAAAAATTAATTATATCAAGGGGGAGGATGTACAAACACATTATGTTAGGATGCCACTGCATGGCCCAGACAAATCTTTCCCTGAGATTGTAAATTCAGCCTCTTTTCTCCCCTTCCCCCTCTTCCATCTGCTTCTCCTGGGCTGGATGGACACCGAAGCAGATGCACCTATGTGTGAAAAGCACAGATGATTGAGTGTTGCAGTGTTTCCCATTAAAAGTAGACCTTGCCTCTCACCCAACACACTTGTACCATCACAGTGCCAAATGTTGAGCTTGCTGTACTTAAGGGAAAAAGCTCCTACCAAAAATGGGCTGCTGCAATCAGAGCCACGGGACTGGGGATTGACTTTGCCTCCACCTATGTGCCCCACTCCTGCCTGCAGGAGAGCCTTTTCCCCCCGCTTTCTTTGGTATGTTTCAGTGCTCTTATGCCATTCTACCTTGTCCAGAGAACCATTCAGACATAAACCAGTGATGGAGTAGACTTTTTTCTGCTCTATCCTCTTCTATTTTATCTGGTCTTTCTCATCTGCAGTAACCTTATTGTCACCCAGCATTTGCAGCCATCTCTGCAGCACATCTGAGGCTTAGCAGATGTACAGTAGAGCTGCAAGAGTTTTCTCCTGCAATTCCTTTCCCATTAGTATCCAACTATTTCATTTTCTCCAGCCCCAGAGCTGTTTATCCTTGCTGTGAGCTCCTCACAGGCTGATTCACCCCTTGGGCAGTGCCAGCTTGTGTGAGGGAGCCGGGTGCTCGCCAGCTGGCAGCCCCTCCAGAAGCAGATGAGCTGGCCAGGAGAAGAGCTGAGGTCAGGCTGGCTGGAAGAGATACTCAGTTACCATTTCTCCAGGGTTTTCCTCAGTTGCCGGGCTGGACAAGAACTTGGAGAGAATTCGAAGCACTTCTGCAAGAAATCCAGGAGAGGAAGGATAGTTTGCTGAGGAAAGTGCTAACTTTGGATTAAAGTGCTTAACTTTGAGCTAGGTTTAGTCCCTTACAGTGATGTTTAGCCCCTCTGTGCTTCATTCCTTGCACTTATCCAGGGGCAATGCTACTCCTAGGAATTATAGACAGGGCTTGACTTGGCATGGGTACTGTGTAAGTCCCCAAATACAGCCTAATGCTGGGCAGGGCTACGTTCTTCTGCATGTCAGAAAGGTCTGTCAAATGCAAGTTGCCAGTTGCAAGATCCCTGCTGACCTGGGGAAGGGCCAGCAGTTGCCCTGTTTCTTTTTACCTCTGCATTCCTCCCTGCCTTGTGTTCGCATTCCACTCCAGTTCTGTGGTGGTAGGAATGAAGTCAGGATCAAAGACAACTTGTTATACAGATTTTCTTATTGTTATTTCCTTTTGGGAGACAGAAGTGTGGACTGGAAGGAACTACAGGGCAGTGATAATCTTGTTCCCTAACATGTAGTATACCCAGCTGTTACACAATCCAGACAAAAATTCAATCAATGAAGATATTTTGCTCCGTCCAAGTCATGGGAATTTGAATCCCTGAAGAAGTGGGTGAGGTCATGGAGATGTCTTTTCCTCCTCCTCTTGGATGAGGTCTGTTCTGTCTGTGTAGAGAAGTCCCCCCTGTAGGGGTCTGTCAGCTGCTGTGAGCTCTCTTTGAGACTTTTTCTTTCTGCCTGCATGTTTTCTCTCTAGAATCTCCTTCTATCTGTATAATTCACCTTCCACATCTCTTGCTTTTTCCATTCACCGTGTTCCTCATCTCAGTCGCACTCACCCAACACCCCTTTGCAAAAATACGTCTGTGCTGCAGACATACTTTACTTGGAGTAAAGCCATTCTGTGGAGGGGACAGCAGTGATCACCTTTAAGATCTTGGTTTTCATATGAGAGTTCAATGGCAAGAGAGCCAGAGCCTGTACAAGGACTTGGAGAGAGGCAGCTTGTTTTTTCCCTCCAGCATATGTCTGTGTGGGAAGGAGGGCACTGATCCACAAACAAAGTCTGCTCGCGGTTTTGTCTGCTCCAGGCAGGGTTTGCAGGCTGCGCCGAGGACTTCTGGCCCAAACTGTGTCTCCAAGGAGGCTGGCGTGGGTGCTGTGGCAGACTCTGCCATTGTTTCATTCACAGTGCATGAAGGAGAGTAGCCAACCCACCCTCTGGTCCTGCTCAGGACTCACATCCTTCTCCAAATACGCAGACCTGCACGGCATCCCACGTTTGGCATCCCAAGACCAGTGTGTTTGGCAGATCAAGCCCGGAGCCTCTGAGCTGCCAGAGGAGCACAGCTGGGAGGGGCCCCCCAGGTGCAGCAAATGGGATCCTTTCCCTCCTGGGGTCAGGGTGTCAGTGCTGAGTACAGAAACACGTGAGACATAAGATGCACTTGGGAGAGAGTTGGCAGGGCCAACTCCCAGGGGCTTAACAGCCTCTGCCAATGCCAACTGCCCTTAGTTCTGGAAAACACCCACCAGAGTCAAGGGAAGTTCACCGACTCAGTGAATAGAGCTGCTGCCAGGTCGATATTGCAGCTGAGACCCACATCTGTGGGTCAAGTTATCCATAATCAAGTTATCTCAATTTTCCTCTTTATATGATATTAATTTCATTTTTAGACAGAGGTCAGAGATGTTTCCATCCATCTCTTTCCAGGGAAATCCCTCTCATTAAGAATCAGGATAACATGCTTGTGTCTGGGAAGTGCATAATCCCTCTGCTTTACTGGTTTTCAGTTGGTCTTTCCTTATTTTCTTCCTATCTGAGTTGCTCAATCCTATCTCAAAAGCATCCCACCAGGCAGCTCTTACCACTGCTACTAAAGTCCCTGTTGTAGAGACCTCTCCCTTTCTCTCAACATTTTGTTTACTGTTTTTCCTCTAGTCCTTGCGGCACCAAATATACGCCCAAGTAGCCCCTCAGGACACTCCATTGCTGATGGTAGTTAGTATGTCACTTGTCAGTCAGTCAAGTCAGTATTGTCATTTCCTCATCCCTGGAAGTGTTCAAGACCAGGTTGGATGAGGTTCTGAGCAACCCAGTATTGTCCCTGCCCGTGGCAGGGGTTTGACTAGGTAATCCTTAAAATTATCTCCTGAGCCAAACTGTCCTATGATTCTGTGATTACACGATGTCCATATTGTTCTCAAGGGATTTTTCAGTCTCCTGGTATTATATTCCCATTGGATTTAACTCACTTAGCTTCACAGCTCCTCTATGAAAGATAACAAGGTTGTAAACAACCACTTCTTTTCTCTTCTTTTTTCTCTTTGAAGCTCCCATTGTGTTTGTTCTTGTTCATGCAGAACATGCATAAGCAGTTAACAAGAAGAGTTATTAAAAGATCCTAGTTGCAATACTTCTTCTAAGCGGCCAAAAATGGGCTTTTTTCCTCCTCTACAGAAGATTTTCAATTTTTTCTTCTAAATGAGCTTGTATGAAATGGGCTCCCTTATCCCTCATGTCCTACATGACAGGGTCCCTCAAGATCATCCCAAAAATGCTACTGCTAAATTTATTTAATTTCTAGAAGAGAAATCTGGAGGGATTACACTGCATTCAGGAATATAACAAACCCTTTTTCACATCCTTAGAAGACAGGACACACAGTGATCAGATGAGGTACATAGATCCCAGTAAAAGATTTTCCATCCTTGGAGGCTTTGCAAACAGGTTGGGCACACTCCTATCAGGGATGACTTGGGAGATAATCCCACTCATTAGTAAGGCAGTGCAGTAGCCAAACTCCCAAAGTTTGTTCCAGTCCTGCTTTTTATGACTTTATTGTACAGCCTCACTGGAGAGCTCTCAGGGCATGCTGGAAGGTCTGTGAATGCTGAAAGGCTTTCCCCTTTGGGGTAGGTCTCTCCAGCAGTGTGCTGCTGTGGTGTATCTTTTAATATGCATTTTAAATAAGTTGAGTATGGGGGTCGGACTCCCAGAGTATGGATTTTTAAAATCTGGAGTCCCTAATGACATGCACTATTATTTCTAGATTTAGGTAATAGACTGGTAGCAAAGTAGAAAGTTGCCTCGTGCTGCAAAAACACTGGTGACTGAGATAAATAATTTATAACTGCTTTGTATTTGTTGAATTCACTCTCAGTGACTGGGCACAGTATGGAGTTCTCAAACACAGGTGATGCAGGAAAATTTTCTACTATTTCACCACCTTTCTTTCCCATGTAGCTGGAACAATGTTCTGCAGATTTCTCAGTGGTCACCACATGTTCTGTCCTGCAGATGCAACCAACAGGGTGTTTAGTGTGCACAGATCAGGGCTGTTTCTCATCACAGATGGCTTCACCCAAAGGCACAGTCCTTGGGCAGCCCAGTGGCAGGGTGGGGAGTCCAGATTCCTGTGCTCACCCTGAGCAGCCATTTCTGCCCCACACACCCTGTTGCTTCAGTTCCTTTGCTGGGTGGCAATGCAAGCTTTCCAACGTTGAGTAACACCAGAATACATCTTATCCAGGGGGCTAGTTGAGGCCAGAGATAATTTTCCTCAAGTATTCACACATGCTCTGCTATACAGCTGGGATGTCTGGGGAAGGTAAAAAAGAAAAGCTCACAAACACAACTGAGTCAATATTGGTTTTTTGAATGTTAATGAATGTCTGCAGGGCAATGCTCCTGCTTTATGCTTTGCAGCTGCTGCTCTGCTGAAGGAGTTCTCCTTTCCCTGGTTGCTGCCATGAGCAGCCCCTCCAGGACACCAGCTTGCCCTGAGAGCCACCACCAAGGGCATCAAATTGCCTGATGCTGTGGAGAAATCACAGGGACGATTGACTGCTGTAGGAATTTGGTACCTAGAAAACTATGGTAACCAGCCTGAGTGAAGTTGATAGTTTCAGTTTAGCAAAGTCAGCACTGGGCTGGTGCTGTTAACTGTGCAGCATTGCATTGGCAGTCCCTGGAAACACATCAGCATTCTTATTGCAAATGAGATATTTCAAAAATGTGTATGGTCAGCTGAAAGCTCTAGAGGTAAAAATACATTAATTTAATGCGGAAAATGTCTATTCTATATTTGTTCTTGGGTCTTTGAGATTTTACAGTGCAGGATATTTTGGAGCTTTCCATGAAAATTCAGAAATCATAGGGTTTGGTAAGCAAAACACGGGATTCTTCTATACGCACTAAAAGTCATGCCCTTAAGATCAGAATCTGCTGTGATGAGTCTTGCCATGAAACCTGTACCTGTGGCATGTAGGCAATGAGGTGTCCATCAGCTCAGGCATCTCCAGGCTGGCAAGATGCAGATTTCTACAGCCAGGCCTGCAGTGACCTGTGGGCAGCATCACCCTGGTCTGCTGGACCACAGGGATGAGCCAGCCATGAGCCATGGGACAACACAAATGCTGCAGATGCTGATGGCTGGAGGTAGAATGCAATCAAACCCTTCAATTACACCTTGGTGATTTAATCATCTCCCTGCCAAATGCTACTTGTGTGTCCTGTGGTACTACCCAAATGCAGTAATTACTGCTGTGTGCCATTTCAAAATAAAATATAATTTACCTGGGTTAAGAAAACATCATTCTGCTGTCAGCAGTCTGCAGCCCCTTGATAGACACTGTAGACCTGTGCATGCAAGGTGTTTCTTTGAGGCTGCCACTACTTCACTTCAACAAAACTGGTTTTATTCTGTAGTATTAAGTCATTTCTTTCTTGTTTACGAGATTAGGAAGAGTTGGGAGCAGCTTTGTTGATAAAGCTCTGGCTGAACTGAGCCCTTATACACCAGAGGATCTGATTTGAAGAGGCAAAATAAAGAACTAACAAATGGCCAACACACAAAACTGAAAACAAGAGCTGACTAAGGCGGTTTTTGCTGCACACAGCGCTGGAAACACAGATGTGTTTCAATGAGTGTGATTTGAGAGGGGATGAACTCATCTGGAAGCCTTGTTTGTTCCTTTCTGCCTCTCCACCCACCCGTCACCCCCAGGAAAACAGCGGCTGCTGCGCTCTGGCCCTGCAAGGACTCAAGCACTTGCCTTGCCTCGCCTTGCATTGTCCTGCCTTGCCTTGCCTTGCCTTGCCTTGCCTTGCCTTGTCTTGCCTTGCCTTGCCTTGCCTTGCCTTGCCCCTGTGGACTGTCTACAAGCACACAAGCCATTTGGTTTCTGACTGGCTCTCCGAGCCCGGTGGGATGGGGACGCTGAGGTGCCACAACCCCCACTTGAGTTGCCCCCGAGCAGTTGGGATGCACCTAAGGTCCTTACCATAGATTTCATGTGTCTGATGCTGGCTGGAGAAAAGGGTTGATTCAGACCCAGGAACAAGGTCTTGTTCCTGCTTTCTCCTCCTGCAGCAGCAGCAGCCAAGCAGTGCTTTGACAGGGAAGCAGGGAGAGACAGGGAAGGGTACCGCACCCTCCTCTGGCAGCACCAGGACCCCATCTGCTGCAGTATCTTGGAAATATTTTCTCCTCCATCAGATGCAGTTATGGTAAAGCAATATTCTGGGGTGCTTTTTTCAGTGTTGGAGGATGAATAGGACATATATGGAGCCACAAACACGATTGTTTCATTTGAATGGTTTATCATTTCCTTAGGAAACCAGGCTAAAATTACAAACCAGAGTAAACATGAAGTAAGAAATGTGACACACTGGGGAAGTAAGGACAGAATAGGAGAAGTACTTAAAATTAAAGCAATCTGGAAATACTGAGGGCAGAAGCGACAAGACTCAGCACAGAAAGAAGTCCATTTTCTTTAAGGAGGAGGAAATCTGGTACTGTATTAGGAAGGTACCTGCTGCTGCAGTTGGAGTGGGTATCACAGACCCTGCACACCAGCACTGCAAGCTCAGGACACCCTGGATTGCCTTGGGTACTGTATGAGGATGGAGGACCAACTACGTTTCTCCTCTCACACCACAGCTTGTCTCTGGAGTTAGGAACTGCTCCATAAAAATTGCCCCACGGCCAGTGCAGGGATGGCTAGGTCAGGCCGTGGGAGGATGGCAAGCAGGGTTTGAGTTTACCACTGAAAGAATTTCATGCACACTTGCACTAAACAGAATACATTTTTATTTTTATTTCTTCTCCTGCAAATAGGTAAGATCCATCCCACTCACTAAACCTGGAGAGGGATCTGTTTGCTGCCCTTATGTTACCTTCCTGCAGCGTCAAGAGCACTCTTGGCACAGCCAGACATGTGAGGACCAAGTGGGTCAGAAAAAAGGGAAAAACATCTAAATCCTCCTACAGATTTATTTGTGACAATGGCTTTCATTATTACATTATGGCCTCGACTTTCCACCCCCCTCCTCCTCCAGAAACGCGTAATCACATCTCAGATCTCGGCAATAATTGCTTCGCCACGCTGACAAACAGCAAAGAAACGGCGTTTGTTGAGGGCTAAGAAAGCTTTGCAAACAACACTGATTAGCCAGATCTCCCAGCTTGGGAATGAGAGGCAAGTTCAGCTGGAGGTGATGGGGAAATATCCACGGGGAAAAAAAAATTAAAAGTAAGATCAAGGTTTCATAATATGCTTTTTGTTGCTGTGCTGATGTTTGAGACACACTGTTGCTGCTTGCCTTGGTGGGTTTCACCAAGTATAGTCCTCACATTTGCACGAAGGAGTTTGACTTTGCTCGTTTGAAGCAGCAAATGGTGCAGACATGCCCGAGGATGATGGAGGCTCAGTGCTGGGCTTCGAGCAGAGGGCTCTGCAGCACAAGGCATACACTTCTCCCGGAGGGCAACACCTCCCACGCTTCAGCTGCCTTCCCCTTCTCGTGGAACGCAACACGCTAACACCAACAAAGTGGTGCTTTTACAAAACAAGCCCTAAAACTGCCTGTGTATATGTGTGGACATGGTGCAGCAGTGCTGCTGGCACCCTGTCCCACCACAGTGCCTGGGGCCAGGCTCCCAGGGAGGCACGGAACGCCGTGGTGCCAGCCCTGGCTCCACCAAAGAGCTTACACCTAAGGAGCTTACGTCGCCGTGCAAGGCGGCACCAGGAGCAAGGGCTTGGGTTAAAAAGCAGGCACTGTGTGGGCCCAGAGACTTCCTGAGCTTCAGGGGGGTCATTTTGTTATCTCTTGCAGCTCAATGGCTGTTATTTCCTCATCCCATTCCTTGCACCCTAATTTTTAACACCCTGCTGCATCCCTCTGAATTCTGCTCCCTTGTTCCCCCTCATCCCCTCAACTCTGGTGCTTCAGACTTCCTGAGATACTGTTTTCCATGCTGCAAAAAGAGCTAAGAATAGTAATAATGAGCAAACAACTCATCTACAGATCACTGCAGCCCAAAAGCTGATGGCTTTCAGGGGATTTTTCTTCTTGCCTAAGCCACACAACTGGCCCCTGCCATCTCATGTCACCTTTTCCTGCCTGCTGCAGGAAAAGGAGCAGCAGCTCCTCTTGAGCTCTTCTCTGAGCAATGGGATGAATATGGGGGGAATCACCAAGTTTATGGTGCCTGGGCACTTTATGATGCTGGATTCTTCAGAAACCCCTCAGCAGGGCTGTGGGGAAGAGTCTGTTTCTTTATGAATGGGCTATCTGCTGTTACATGTACTTGCTCAAACCACAAATCCATCCTTAAGTGTATCTGCGTCAGGAAGACAGTGTAACTGAACTGGGAAAGGGCTGATTTCCAACTGAGTGCACATGATTATCCTTTCCAAATTAAGGAAGAAAAAGCAGAGTTTTTCACTGATGGACCAAGTCAGTATAACTGGCTTGGTCAGGAAGTGTGCTGCAGACTAAGGGTCTATGATAAGATATCACCCATTTTTTAAATCAAATACTTTTTCCAAAATAATTCAGGTTTTCAGTTCAACAGAAGCTTTCACAGAAAGTGCCTGCTTAAAAATTGTATTTTTTCCCTTAAAAGGGGTCTGCTTTGTGAAAGGGCTTTGTGGCACCCCTCTTTCCCAAAGTAGGGAGGACATCAGGCTGGTGTCCTATTGATCTTCAATGGCAAATCAATGAGTCCCAGAACCTGAGTGCACTGAGTTAAGTATGGTATAATCTTTATGCTATCACAAATCTCTTTTTCACCCCAGGGTTGTCACAAGATCACTGTGTCTCAAAACATTTAATTCATGAGGGAGAGAATGCCAAAAAGGGAGATGGTTTTCCCTGACCTTTGTGTAGAAGGTTTTGAGGGTGCCATGGCCACTGCTATTGACCTGAGCAGAAGAGTCACCTTTTCTGTGCTTGCCTGCATGTCTCTGTCCTCCACTGGGTCTTGGCACATGCACTGTCCCTCTGAAGATGGGCACACACTCATTTTCCGTACAACTCCCAACACAAGAGGATCCATGCCTGTGAGCAAACACCCAAGGAAAAAAGAATAACTCTCACATCTGCTGCAGAGTGGAGCTAACAATCATTTTATTTCAGGTCTTTAAATAGAACACTACCTGAACATTAAGACTGCAGAAGACCATTCTATTAATTTATCCTCTACTCCTTCTAAAAATGTCCTTCTACACATCATACTCCCCTTTAAAACAAATGGTCAGCAGCAATAAAATTTTTTACTGAAGCAGCAAACTTACACACAAGGTCAGAACAATATCTGTGTTATTTACTCCAGTGTGAGTTATGATCTGCCTACTCCATACACTGTTTTCTGTGTTTCCCATTGATGCAAATCAAAAGCCTGTATTGTCCTTTTGCTGATTTAGTGCTTCATACACTCATTACACCAGGACTTATTTATTCTTTTTTTTAATACATGTGTATATTTCAATGTCACAAAAGAACCCATTTCTGAGTGAAAGGTCTGACACTGTTTGTGGCTGAAGGCTCTGCTCTGTGCTGTCCAGCTCCTGTACTGTGCAATAAGTGTGTTTCAGTGGAAATAAACAAATCCATCACACCCACAAAATGAGAGTAGCAGGTCCAGGAGGTAAAATGGGCTTGAAAACTGGGCAGCAGTACGTTAGCAGGCCCTGGGAGGAACAGTAGCAATGAGAGAGGCTGAAGCAAGGCCCTGTGTAGGACAGGGGACATGGAGTGCCCACGCCCATGTACCAGTGGTCCCTGTGCTGGTGCAGGTGCTGTCACACGAGACCTGTTCTCACAGAACCACAGTGTGATTTGGGTTGGAAGGGGTCTTAGACATAATTTAATTCCAACCTCCCTGCCATGGGCAGGGGTGCCACCTACAAGACCAAGTTGCTCTGTCCATGTCAGCGTTCTTTGCTTCTTGTCTCTTTCTCCACTCAGGAGCTTTTGGGCAGACTCAGGGAGGAGCAGGGCGGCAGTGGGACCTTGGGGACAGATGGCAGTGATGCAAGGACAGGGTGGGAGGCATAGCACTGAGCCCAGCAGCTTCTGCCCAGGCACAGACATTGGGAAACAGCTCTTGGGAGTTCTCTGCTGACAGGGTGATACAACAGACAGATCACTGTTGCTTCAGTCAGCAAAGTCTGACAGGGGCAATTTCCAAGGCATGATGTTGATGGGACTGCCTAATTCTCATCGGAAGTAAACTGATCCTTCAGGCACCGGGAGGTCTGTGACAGTTGCTTGAAAGAGTTTTTCAGTTAGGGGGATTAATTCCCTAATTATGTAATTTTCTATTACATGATTCCAGTGGGACTGTGTCCATGTACTGCAAGTGAAGGCAGGCTCACACCCAGCAGGGTGAGTTGATGTAAATCTGTGCTTTGGTTCCGTGTGCCCCAGACTGTTTGAAACCTCTCATATCTTGAATGAGTTGAACGATGGAGAGTTTTATGTGCAGCATGACTCAGTACTGCAGGTCTGCCTCAGAGCAGTCCAGCACACCTATAATGCTACAGAGCAGAAGAAACAGTGGGTTTACCTCATCAAAGCACTAAGGAACATCATCTGTGGGTGCTTATGAGTCTAACCTACCCACAAGAGTCCTTTTAATTTGTCATCCACTCACCACCAAGCACGGATCTCTTGACTTTCTCTCCTCCAGCCTGTATCTTGACAATACAGACTGCAGTAGTCATGATGTTTTTTGCCCATTATTAATTTCAAATGGCTGAGAAATCCATCAAAGGCCTAGGCATCTACCCACATTCTCACCAGAACACAAAAAATATTTCCCACTGGTAATATGAATCAGTTTCCAGTTGTCTGGTAACAATAACATTACAAACAAAGATTTTTGGAAACTAGTAGAGAGATAAATACTACCAGGATTGTTTGTGTTACATGAAATTTTCCCTTTTTGCACATATAGATGGAAGAACTAATGCTACGAGTAATGGTGGTGTCTGGGTATTTCAGGCAGTGAGAACCAGCAGGTTTTTTTAAATGACATAATCATTGAATCAAACAAAGCTCTTTTAGCTTTTTTCTTGCTAAATGGTCACAAAAATCTTAGTCCATAAATGCATTCTTGGATAGAATAAAACCAAAGAGGCTTTATCTGAACTTCATGCAAAAGAAAAAATAAAGATAACATAAAATTTGCAATTTCATAAGGGCAAATTAATTTCAAAGGAAACAAATTAAATTATCTCAAGGACCTGAATATCAACGAAGCCTGAAATGTCTTTACATAAAAAGTGCAAGATGATTCTCTGAGTAATGAAAATATATATTAGTGTGAGAAAGGAAAAAGGGGAATTTACAAGAAAAATAGTTGCTTTAGACCTTGCAGGTGTTGTTAAAAAATAGGCAAGTTCTTCAAATGAAAAGACAATTGAAACAAATGGACCTGTGTGAAAGTAATATTAAAGTTACATAATGAAATTGATAATTTGCTGTTGTTTAAAAGATGCTGCTGTTGAATATAGGAAGAAAAAAGGGCAACACAGGAGTGTGAGAACAGAAATGTTCATACATGATCTAGAAAAAAAGGTACTCAAAATCTATGATGCAATATCTGTACCTAAAGGATAGAAGAGCCAGCATACAAAACTGCACAGGCAGGGCAAAGGAGACTTGTAAATTAGTCAAGCTGAGAGTAAGAGCAAATTAGTGCTTACTCTCAAGAGGGAAAAGCAAAATAATAAAGGCAACTGCAATCCTCTTGCTTCACAGCAATAGTGTATCAGGCAGGAAAATAAACTATATGAAAAGAATAATTTTTAAAAAGGACATAGAAAGAAAATGGATTAAAAAGCATCCAGATTTGTAAAGGTCATGCCAGATGAACTTGATCTCTTTCTCTGATGCAACTGTTTTCTACACAGGGATCTGCAGTAAGTCTACTCTCTGGTGTGATGCCACAGGAGAATTCGTTATTTGGTCGGGGAAAAACAGGGATTGGGAAAAGAATAGTAAAGTGGGGAGAGAACTGATCAAAGAGGAGATGGCAGAGAGTAATCCTGTAAGACACAACATGTGCAGAGAGGAAGGTCATTACAAGGGTTAATCACAGAATATCCTTTGAACTGTTCTTACTGAATATTTCATCAACAACCTCAATAAAAATGAAGGAAAGCGTTGGTGAAATAACCTGAAGTCACAATGTCAAAGAACAGTGTTGATCAACAGGAGGAGGTGAGTATCATTTGGAAAGACTAAAATCACCATGAGAACAGGAGCAAGAGAGGCAGAAATATGATTATACAGAATGGGAGGTCCTACACTCAGAGTAAGGAAGGATCTTTGCAGACTTCTACAAATTTTCTCTGAATCAGCTGAAAATCCTGTACTAAGGGAAAAACATGGGTGTACTAATCAACTGGAAGAGGTGATAAATTTAGTAAGGCTTTGAACAAGAGAAATGAGGCTCAGATGATGCTGCTGGGGCATTTCCAGTAGAAGGGGAAAGGTATTTTTACTATCTGAGAAACAGTGTAGACTTCTGGCAAGTTATGTTCAAGAAAATGAAGTCAAATATGTGGAGGTGTAGAGGGCTGCTGCTGGGAAGAAGACCCAGTTTTATGAGATGAGATCAAAAATGTAACCTTAGTCAGGCTGATTAGCAGTGCAAAAGCTCACTATAGATTCTTTTGAGATAAACGTGGGATGGGGCCAAAAAGGTCCACTGAATTTAAATACTGGCATAAAAACAAATGGGAACAAACTAACTGCAGAGCTGAAATGGGGCTTCTCCTCAGAGGCATGAAGTTTTGGAACAGCTTTCCAGGAGAAGGACTGAGCTCAAAAGCACAACTGCTTTCAGGACAGGGTTAGTCCAGCCTCTGGAAAGGCGTTATAGTCCATGGCTGCTCCTAGTAGCAGAGGGAAGGCAGGGGTTAGATTTGGTGAGGCAGAAAACCTACACTGCTAATGCAGAACTTGTTAGCAACCATTGCAGTGGTAACACCTTTCAGCAAATCACAATTGTGCCCCATAGCAATGGGAAAAACCTTTACTGAGTGTATGTGTCAGCACTGTAAAAGTGCCCCTCTCAGTGTGTCTGTCATCTCCAATCCCAAGCAGCAGGGTGATTTGTAAGGTTTCTCACACAAAGATTCTGGCCAAAAAAAATGGTTTCTAATAACTGCCAAAAAGTGTTGCATGATCATTGAAAAGAGCTGGTTTTAGTGGTTCTTCCTTAAAATGAAGGTCATCAAAAATGCCATTGGAAAGGTGTGACAAAGGAAGTATAATTAGACATGAGGATCACAAGCATTACTGGTACAGATTTAACTAGGCATGAAAATTTTAAAAAGTCATTTAACAACAAGAAGAGTTAACACTGCAGACTGGGGACCCTTGTTCACAGAAGTAGTGAAGAGACTTTATAAAGAGGGGCTCTCAGCACAGCACTCCTATTCACATGACCATACTGAGAGAGCCAGCACTGAGAGCATCATCTACAAACAGCTCTGTTAGTTCAGCTCTACTCACCTTGGGAATACAATTTAAAGCACTGACCATGTCTAACAGCAACGTTTGGTTCAGAATGAAGACTTGCAAGCAAAATGCCTCCCTCTTGTCAGCTGAGCAGCTCTCCATACTCTACTGAGCTCACCACTTCAGTTACCTCTTGACCTGGAAATCTGTTTGCTGGTGGCCAGTGCCTGCTGAGATACCCAAATACAGCATCAGAACACGTGAGCAAATACAGAGCTGATGGAAGAGTGCTGTTTTCTGGATAGGTTGTAATGGTTGGGTTGGATATTATTTACTGTGAGAGTAGTTGGAGCAGGTTGCCCAGAGAAGTTGTGGGGATCCCATTCCAGGAAGTGCCCAAGGCCAAGTTGGATGGGGCTCTGACCAACTGGTCAGGCGGGAGGTGTTCCTGGCCATGGCAGGGGGACTGGAGCTGGATGATCTTCATGGACTAGACACTCTGTTCCAACTCAAACCATTCTGTGATTCTATCACACAGCTACTCAAAGCACCTCAGCTGTCTGTGTGTGGGCCACTGACTCGAACCCTCATTTCCACCAACTACAAGAGGACCTCAGAGACCCACCTTGCATAGAGGTACCTTCAGTTAGAAGGGGTCAAACTATCTTCACCTAAACGAAGTTGTTCAATAATCTGGATCTGGCATCTACCCAAAGCATTACAGCACAGAGCAGAGGAAAACAGATACTCTTTGGGCTTTGGAGAGAGAAATAAAGCTTGTAAAAGTGCAAGATGACTCTAAATAAAAAGAATTAGGCCTATTTAATAGGTTTGGTAATACTCAGAGATAGACCGAGTCCACAGATGAAAAAGGTTTAAAAGCAAATGAAAGCCAGAGTCGTGATATTCCTGGCAATCAGTTTTTACCATACTGTTAACCCAATGGTCCCAGCTCTTGCAATTTTATAGTGATTATCCCTGAATTCCAGTTTCATAAATCCCAGCTCCCTGCATCTTGAGAATCAGCTCCTGAGAGTGCCAGCTTCTGTTTTTAACAGTTACAGGAGAAAAGCTTGAAAGTGTGACTTGAGCATATGCCAAAGATTGAAAAACAAAAAGTAAATAAAATGAATGCCAAATTTTAATGCTTGTTTTTTTATTAAAAAAACCTAAAGCACTCTCTATTTTAAAGCTAATCTCATGACTTTGGGGGCCTGGCTCCTTATTCCTGAAAGCTTGATATTGGCACGCTGTTAACTCAGACACTGTTTCAAGAGGATTTGTGGAAACAGGCTGAAAGAGCTACAGTGTTCTGGAATAATGGATCCCCGAGGAAAACCCAAGGAATGCTTATGCTCTGTAGAAAAGCTGGTAAATGGATAATTCTTGATCTCCTTCTTTCCAGATTAAAATAGCAGAGGAGGGAAACAAAACTATCAGGAAGATGTGCCTGGACACGTGAGATGCAGAGCGCAAGTAAACAGGGTACCTGTCTTTGCGGCAGTTCAGAACATTGACACCATGCAAGCAGAAGCATCATTTCTGCTTGTTGGCATTTGAGGGGCATTTGAGAGGAGGTGTGTGGAGCAGGGATGCAGGCAGAAAGCCTTCAGCAGTCAAGCATCCTTCCTTGTTTTCCCTGAAGCTTGAGTTTGACGCATTCAGAGGTGAGGCAGAGACCACCAGAAAAGCAGAAATTCGTGCTCCCATCAGTCTCCACTTTCCTTTTTCTTTGCCAGGCAGCTCTGTGATTCTCAAGGTGCTTATGAAGACCATATGTCTTCAGAAGGGATTTCTGTCTCAGGCATGTTATGACAAGAGCTCCGCAGAGACTGTACAAAACTCTGAACAAATTCTTTTCCAGTGCAGAAGATAGCCCTAGGACCATCATGGACTGAGGGACATATTCCACCTGTTGGGTCATATGGAGCCACAGCACTTGGTCAAGGAATGGCCCACTCTCAGGGCTCCTGTTAAGCCTAGTGACCCTTGATGTAGCTTGTCCCTACCAACCCCTTTCTGCTGCTCCGAAAGCCCACGTAGCAGATGCCACTTGTCATCTGCCAAACCAGCTGCGGAGCAGATGGAGCCACAGAGCAAGAGAGAGGTTCCAGCACTCTGCGAGAGGTTCCAGCCCTGTGCTCCAAATGCAAGAGTGAGCCCCTCTGAGAGAGAAAGTGGGGAAGAAGACAGCAGCACGAGTCTCACACCGAGTGAAATGGCATATATGCATATTGGATATAGTCCTTGTGGGGAAGGAGGTGGATGTTCATGCCAGACCTGGAGCTGACTGCTGCCACTGCAAATGAGGAGAAGGCTCAGGACCCCATCTCCAACCCACATAAGCACCCCAGGTTGCCTAATATGGATCAGATGGGGAAAAGGGCTTGGATTTGTTCCTTGGAGCAGTCAAGCCATGGCACATAGCAGGAAGCCTTCTCAACATGCCTGTGCAGAGGACGAACTTGACACTTCTGAGTCTGCAGCTGAGCACTAAATGGAAAACAGAGGCTGGGGGAAGGCTTTTTTACCACCTCTGGTTTTGTGGGGGAGAAAACTAGAATTTCATTCAAAAGCAGTTTTGTGCCTGCAAACAGGATTTATTTTTAGAAGATTTTATAAGATTTATTTTTAATTTCATCCAGATGTTTATTTATAAAATAATCTAAGACTTATATCCAAACAGACTTCAAAGAAACCTTTTGGGAGTAGCACTGTCAGTAGCAAAGGGTTCTAATGATCCACGGGGCGAGTGAATGGGCTTGAGGAGTGTCAGAATGCCTTGGGGGAGCACACGCATGGATCCAATTAGGAACCCATTCCGAGGTCACTCAGACATGACAGGAAAGGTGACTCCTTTAGGAGCAAGGTGCCAACTGTTCCACACGGTGTGATGTGGGGAATTGTAGCACATACACACTTTCTCAAAGACAGTACCAGGAGAACTTCTGTCTTAAAGAGTGCCACATAAGGTACCCACCACGGCAATTGCCTTGGATCATTTCCAGGCCCTGGAGGAATTGTATGTCCCGGGCAGAGCACAAAAGGCACAGCTGCTGCCCCATGAGCATGAGCACTTGCTGCTGCCAGAGTCCCCATGCCAACATGAAGCCAGGGCTGTGTCCTGCTGGTGGGAGCTGGAAGGGGACAGATACTCCCAAGTCTTTCCATGATTGCCTTAATTCTCTTTCATGCAACATGAAAATTCCACCTGTTCTCACAGGACATGACATCTTCTGCTGTGCCCCAACCTGAAGATACATGGGCAAATCCTATTATCCCTCTGCAAATTTAATGGGACAAGTACTGATGTGTCACCTGAGCACCTATTCACATCACATCTACATGAAAATGTGTAATGGTTTTCTTGTTTATTGTTTTGGTTTCTTTCTTTCCTTTTCTCTTTTAAAATATTTATTTACAAAGTTTAAACTTTGCAGCTTTCTGAAACTGGTTTCCATCCATTCTATCTATTTTTGTATCCTCAGTGGTCCAGGTAAGTCAATATAAATTAAGTCTCAGTTGCACAAGGTGTCTACTCCAGCTTGTCAACATACAATTAAATAGATCCTTCATCAAATCTGTGCAAATTTGCTCATATGTGTTTCTTCCATTGAGATCAAATTGACTGAGTTAAAAGGTGATGGTGGTATTGGAGTCAAAGGCTTCCCTTCAGATTTGTGCATCTGCAATTAAGACTTTGGCTTTTGATGAAAAGTCATATCTCAGCACTTAGGACTTTCTGTGTCCTCCAGTGCCGTGCCCCATGGTGTGGCATAGGCATGATACAGGAATGGACCAGATTCCTCACTGATTTCTCTTGTTTTCTGTGGGTGGGAGGCAGGAAGAGGCAGCATCACTTTAGAGGGAAACAAGGAATACCCCAAGCTGGAGCAGAACTCAGCAGCACTGGGTTTTCCTCTGAACATCTGCATCCTCCAGGGTGCTTCCAAGCAGCATGGGATGGCATGGACAAAGTGACAGCTTCCAGGATAGACGTTTTGCTGCTAAGGGAGCACAACCTCCCCTGCACCACATCCTCAGGGGCACAGCCAAGGAGCTGGTATCTGCTGGCTCATCTTAGCTTCATGGTGCTGCGTGGCCAAACTGGCTATGTCCTCACAAATAACCTTCTCTTGCCTGGCTTGCCCTGAATTTGTGGGGGGGGAAACACAGTTTGGAAGAACTTGCCACTTTTGAAATGGGGCTGCTGGCAGGCCTGGGCACTGCAGTGCTGAGAGCAGCAGCAGGAAGTGTGTTTGCATGTGAAAACAAGCAGATTTGAAACAGTATTCACTCTAAGGGATTACACAAATAATACCCCAGTGACAATGGAGCTATTTACACAGTTGACAGTATGAAGAAAGCATCTCCTTTTATCTACTTATGGTGGTTAGTGGGTTCATCTCTCTTACAGCCTCTGTTGCTACTTGCTGCTTCCCTTGATGCTTCTCTCTGGTAGTTTTGTTCCAGCTTTCTTTAAAAAGCTGTTTATTTGAGGAGAGCGTGGGCTTTGTGCCACAGAAGGGCAGCTGCAGAGATCCACAGAGAGCAGCCCCACAGTTGCCTGAGCCTGTACACAGTGGCTGCACAGTGAGCAAGGAAATCTCACTCCACCAGCCCACACTGCACAAAGGTGAACATTCCATCTCAAATTTGTAATATGGGAAGAGCTGGGAGTATCTTCCCATTAACTGTTGTCTGTCCCCTGCTCTGGTGTCTGGGATGACCATGCCAGCTATGATGCTCACTCGGAAGGTTTCTGAAATAGCTTCTCCTACAGAGAAAGAAAGGGCATCGTGCAAGGCCAGGCATTCATGTCCTCAACATATGGGGCACAGACTGGAGTGTCTGAGCACATGGTGGGGATGGGACTGAGGTGCAAGGCTGTGGCTGAGCAGTTTGCAGCAACTTGGGTCCCTGCAAGTGATGCTTCCTTCGGCTGCAGTGCAGACCCACACCCTGCTCCTGCTCTGCCAGACTCAGCCAGCTGCAGGTCACCCAAGGGATTTGTCTGGGTGCAGGATGCTGTCCCAGGGCTGAGGCATGACAGGCAGTGGGAGGGGATGATGACCCCACAAGCTTCCTGTGAGATGTGAGAGCAAAATTGAAGGCGACTCTTCCCCAAAGGGCTGAAGTGTCCAGCACACAGGCTTCCCCACACCTTCAGGAGACACTTTTGCTTCTTTTGTTTGCACATGTCTATACTTGTCCATCCCCTATAAGTGTCACATATTGGCCATGGTACCACACCAACACAGGCCATGTAATGGTGCACAAGCAATCACAGCAACAGATTAGGTTTCAAAATCCACACTTGGGGGATCACTGCTCAGTACACAGTTCTGCCACAAGCACCCTACAACTGTCTTTATGGAGGGGCTATCAGATCATTCACAGCATCAGAGTTGCAAACAAACCTAGAAAAAGCCACCAGACTGGAGCACCTCCCTCTCTTCAGGGGAGGTTACAAGGTAGACAGATCTGGAAGGTCTTATATTTGGTGGTAAAAACTGTCCCATCATCTTTACAGAACACAGACATTACTGAAGTGTGCAGACACTGGCCATATCTGTCCAGTTCAAAGGTTCACCCCAGGCAACTAATCCTGACCCCTGACCAGCTGATGCACCTGGTTTCCATCTCTACTCCCTGGACCACACTGTCCCATTCACAGACAAAGAGCTAGCTCAGTGTCCATGCAGCTCGGATGGGATCAAAAGCCAGGAAGGACTTTTATGATATCATCCACTGCAACACCCATTCAAAGCCACCAAATCAGTCATAAGGCAACAGAAACCTTGGCAGCTACAGGTCTGGGTAATATGAATAGGATTTATTACACTAGTTTTAAGCCATCTAAAAACTAAAGCTCAAGGTTAGACCAGTAATTTTGGATTCTTCTCTAGACAATTTTTAGTTACCTTCAGAGAGAATCTTAAGTAGGTTCTGTGACATCCAGGCTGAATTGTCCTCCCAGAGTGCCTTTCTCCACTGTCCAGAATCAGACCCTAAAAGTCTTAGAAATTTTACGCCAAACTTCTTATTTTCAAATAGTCAAAGGTAGACAAAATGAGTTCCAGTGACTGTCAGTGGAACCCAAGGAAGCATAAAACATTCAACCATCCATTCACTGACTACATGGTCATACAGTTGATTTTGTCTGTCTGAGGTTAAAGAAAACCTCTTTGTAATTGACTTTCTTGTTGAAATTATCTCCCAAGATCTTAAAAGTCTACTTCTAGGAGCTTTTTTATACTTTATTGTTGATTTTTTTATTAGTAACAAAGGAAAAAGAGGAATGGCTAGAAGCACCAAAATTAAAAAGGAAGGGCATTATGGTTGTTCCACCAAACTTACATGAAGCCAAGGCAGATTTTGCTGAAGTGTCTTCTTGTCCTTCTGCACTGCTGAAAGGATTCATTGAGTGTTCTCTGACAATTAATGACCTTCTCTCACCCACTCTCTGAGTTAAGAGTCCTGGAGCCAGTTATAGGTTGTGTTAGGGAGCTGTAAACACAAAGAAGTGCTGCTCTTTCAGCTACTAGAGACAAAAAAAGGATCTTGTGACTTCCTGCTAATAGAAAGGAACATGTGTTTTCTATCTGCTGATAAAGAGCCCAGTGATACCAAGCCTTGCTGGAGGAACATCTGTGTTTTTTAATGGACACTTAAAACCTTCTCTTCATGACCCGAGATACATTTCACATCTAACATGTAATTCCACCAGTCTGCAGAGAATTCTTCTGTGGCTTACTAAATATTTGGTATTTATTTTTCAATTCCAAGAGACAGATCAAGAAATGAAAAATTTCTGCTCCCTAATCCACTCTTCAGCTACCCATGAGTGGTTAGAGGAGCAGTGGGTACGGAGGAGGAAAGAGGTGAGTTGCTGAGCGACATGGAGCATGGAGCAGCAAATGGATAATCCTCACAGAGCTGAGCTGAAAAAGCATAAGCAAAAGGGAATGAAAGAGTGGAGTCCTGCCTGGATAGAGAGAGAAGAAAATCTCCATCTTTAATGTTGGGGTAACTTGTCAAGTAGAGAAAAGGAGCTGAGATCTCATTCTGTTCTTGCACACATCCATAACTAACCTGCTAAAGATAATTGGAGATGGTTTCTGGAGAAGAGAACAGTATATTTTGAAGTTCATTAAGTGTTTGGACAACACTCTCAGGCACGTGGTGTAATTCTTGGAGTTGTTCTCTGCAGGGCCAGGATTTGAAACTGGTGACCCTTATGGGCCCCTTCCCATTCAGGATATTCAATGATTCCACAATATCTAGAAGAGTGCAGCTCAAAGAGACGTGAATAGATTTGTATGCTTGGCAGTAACTTAAGCTGGAGCCATGACGGGTAGAGTTTCTAGGATAAGAAATGCAAACTGATATAAGAAATCCTTTCTCCAAATGGGAGTGACTGACCAGAAGTAGTGATACGATGAGGAGATGACTAATAATATGAGATGGGCCCAAACCACAAGTATTAGGCCTGAATTCAGATCTGGATCTAAGTGCAGTGGCAAGAAGAGCCAGCTCATACTAGTGTAGGACTGAACTGTGAAGCCTGGATACAAATGAGGTCTTCTACAGTTTCAACCCAGAGATTTGGGATTGGCTTCTCCTCTCTTTACTGAAAGTGACATTTATTAAAATAAATGGTGTCTGAATCTCCAAAAGTTTGAGGCTGAAGTCTGTTCCCACTACTGGTATGTTTACCTTCAACAAAACTGAATACCTGAACTTGAAGCACAGCTCAAGAATCCCACAGGAAAAGAAAACTTTTAGTAAGAAGCAGAAATATGCAGGAAGCACAGCTTCTTTGACAGAAACAGGCTCTTTCATGATGAATCTTATCCAAAACCCCAATATACAAATGCAAGTGGGTAAGAGCAGAGACTCTTTTAAAGTTCACCTCAGGGTCAGCACTTAAAATGGTGAAAGGGTGGAGGAAGAGACACCCCATTTTAGCTAAAAATTTTATTCTTTAATACCTACCTTACATTATATATTTTTAGCATCAGATATAGGAAAAACATCCCCTATGGCTGCTTCCACATATTAAGTTACAGCTTGTTATGTGGAGGAGAGGAGCTGCTAGCCTACAGCAGTTTCCAGCTATCCATACTGCAGTGGTAAATGAATCAGGTAGTCCCTTTCTGTGACTCTTTAACCCTGAGAGGCATGTTGTCATGAAAGAACGGGAGACATTCTTCAGCTAAATAGTTGGTACAGTTTTAATTAAAGAGAGGTCCATACGAAGGCATCTCAATCAAGATCTGAGCCTTCTGGAAGCTCAAAGAAATTCGATAATCTGGAATTTGACTTCAAAAGCAACCACCTATGTTTCATGGAGTATCCATAGGAAACGGCTGCCTTCTGCATAGCCAGGCAGATATTAATTTCATCGTGCATTATTTTTATTGCCAACTTCATAGCTTTTGATTGCACAATGCAAAAGTGATAACAACACTGCAGGGCAGCAGGATGACTCATTAGGCATTACTGCTCGCTGTTAGCAAAGCCTTTTCTATTTACCTAGGTGCTTATGTGGCCTTCATCTCCATGGTGTTTGAGTGCTTCCCAAACAAATAAAACTCTGTCTCTGCCCCTGCTCCCTCTGCAGAGCCAGCTGCAGTTTTAGGATGCCTCACAGCAGTGTGGAGAGATGTGGGGTGACCTGGGACCCATTGCTGTGTCCCAGGGTGCTGAGACTTGTACAGCATAATGCATATCCTGTCCCTACTAGACATTTGCCAGCTGTGAGATGGAGACTGGGAGTACAGTCCCCCAGCAGAGAAGTAAATAGAGAATTCACATGGTGCTTTTTGGTGGCACTCACAAACATAAATAGCCTGTCTCCTTACTTTTTTGTCAGACTCATAAACCTGATGTGCTCAGAAAAATATTCTCTTGGCACAGATTCTACAAAGGGGAAGAGCCAAACTTAGCTCCTGACTCACTGGACATTAGGTATGCCTCACACCTCATCCCAGGGCAGCAGCAGAGAAAGCAGTGCATTTCAGCTTTGTTCTGCATGGAGATGTTCCTGGAACACGGGTCTGCAAGGAAAAATGAGGGTAGTAGCAAATGGAATTACCCCCACCTTATCCCTTAGGAGCTGGCAGGAGACTGTTGCCTGCTGACTGCTGAAAATAAGGACAAGTTCTCTGGGGACAGCCTCTCACAAATGTGCCTGTTTGCCACCATCCCCCTGGGATGATGGAGGACATTAATGCCACTGATCTGCAGTCAAAGGAGAGGACAGTCCTTGAACCCAGGCCCACCTGAACCCTGACAGCCCAAGTGAAATCAGGTCTTGATGCTCATCCCTTGGCCCTCAGCTCATAAAATCAACACTAAACCTAAGCTGTAGTTTTCAGGCAGTTTGGAGCAGTGAATTTAAATCCCCACTGCAGCCATGTCCAAGCACATGCTACTGCAGCTGGGGTGGCCAGGAAATGCTGGCACAGAGGCAGATCTGTCATTGTGTAGTCAAGGCAGGCCAGTGTTGAGGACTGGTCCAACCCTGAGCTGTCCTACAACCCCGTGCATTCGATACACAGCTGAGTTCAGGCACTGCAGAGACCATCCTAAATCTGCAATATAGTCTCCCCAAAAGGCCAGATCATCCAGGTAACACCCACCTCTGATGGAATGATGGCCCAAAAGCCCTGATGAGACCTACATGTGGCTGATTTGGACAGCATAGGACCTGCTTTGTCTCCTCAGCCTCCTTCAGATCTGTACGCAGGGACTGTGACAGTGCCAGGATGTGGCCCATAGTGGTCCTTTGCCCTTTTCAGTTTAAAGCCATTACCCTTTGTCCTATCACTACATGCCCTTGTCAAAAGTTGGCAAGATCCTCATAGCTATGCGGCAAGGATTACCAGCTTGAAGTCTCTAACCAAATTTTATGCCTCCCAAGTGTCTGCCCTTGAATTGCACGGGGCCAGAATTGTGTCTGGCCATGTCATCTGGCTCTGCAATGGACTGGAGCCATCTCCTGAGGCTGGTCTTAGCATGGGGTCTCATTTGAGTCCTTGCAGACGAGAGTGAGCAGTGAGAGTCAGTAATGTCAGCTCTGCAGGATCCCACAGACCTGCACAAAGACTGATCTCACCTGATCCT
Source organism: Leptocoma aspasia (assembly GCA_013399835.1). NCBI lineage: Eukaryota > Metazoa > Chordata > Aves > Passeriformes > Nectariniidae > Leptocoma > Leptocoma aspasia. The sequence continues at coordinate 402,306 of VXAX01002244.1, read as the reverse complement.
GCTGCTGAGCCACAAATGAGTTCCTCCCTTCCACAGACATCAAAGGAAAATACAGCTTCTTAATTTGCAGAAGGAGAAAGATACTGAGGTGTCCATGTCCTCTGCAGAGAGGCAATAATCTACACTAACTTATGAAGTTCAGGAAAGAACTGTTTTTGTTTGTTTTTATGAGAAAATCAAGTTTGAGGTTATGGGAATTCCATAAGGGACAACGTCTCACAGTAGTAAAAGATTATAAAAGAGAATTACAGTTCAAACCAGTAAGTGTTACATTATGCACAGAGACACGTAGACTGTAAGGCTTAACAATACACCAAAGCTGCCAACACAGAGCAAGGCAAAGGGCCTCCTTTTAAAATTCAGTTTAACAGTGCCTGACACAGAATGAGTAATAACGTTAAGCAATGCAGAATGGACCATAAAACACTGCTATATGCAATAGCTATTATCCTGTGCTAATCTTCATATCACATTATTTCCTCAAATAATCATAATATTGTGCCAACAGCCCCCTTATTCTTGCTCATTATTTCTCAGGCTGGCTTCCTTCACAAGGAATAGGGCTTGCACTAACAATGCCCTCGGGGTTCACAAGTGAAGCTGCACTCAGCATACTCAGAACAGAGGAAGTCTTTTCTTGGTCCATTTCTTCAGTTGTCTGTGTTCTTTCCTTCATGCAATTACAATGTAGTAGGAGAGATTTTCATGGAATAGAATAAAGAAATCCCTTATCATTGCAAGTCTTTTAGGCACTGACCATTCTTCTGCTTTGTCCCCATCACATGTTTATTCCTCCTGTTCTCACTTCTCGTCAGTCAGGTTCTTACATTTGCATCTCTCTTGGTGCAGTCTCTGCTCTAACATTGTACAGCATGCTCCCGCTGAGAACTATCAGCTTTGACTTTCTACAAATAAAAACCCCTCTTGTCGTTATTTTGTCACACTTTCATCTTCTTCTAAATAACTAATTCACAACAATAAACCTCCTGGTTGCCATTACAGGCTGCCTGCCAAGCAGTTTAGATGCAATCTTGTGTTATGTTGTTTTTATAAAGGTTTCCCAAAATCCAATGTGAATAGGCTTGGGGTTTGTGACTTAAAGTAAAACATTTGCTTAATTTTATATTCAAAATGTTACTATCCAGAGCTGGAAATGTGAATGTAATGGTTTGAGGCTCCTATGCCAGCACAAACAAACTTCTTGTGGAGCTCATACACAAACACAAATTCTTTTATGTCTACATAAAGTAAGTTAAAATAAATAAGATCATCTAGTTCTTAGCATCTCCCCATTTACCCATGCATGTTCCCTACTCTCTGGCCTTACATTACAATTCTTGGCACAGGACCTGGGGGATTTTGGGTGATTTTTATAGCGCCTAGGACAACAGGAGGGGAAAGTAAACAAGAGTGAAGTGGCCATTTGAGACCATGATGGGCATGTGTGTCTTCCCTGTGACCCATGTCAGGGCAAATGCATCATTTCTGCCACGCAGAAAACAAAGCCCTGGATGTCAGTCAGATGTGAGGGCCAGGCATAACACTGATAAGGTAGAGGGAGGAGGGGAGCCCAGGGTGGGAGCTGAGCAGCCTCTGGCTGGGTTGAAGGAACAAAAATGGTTTTGAGTGATGCCAGCAGCTGAGTGCAAACTGTGCTTTGGAAAGCACTCACTTGAAGTGCCCCAGAAGGTAAAAAAACCCCTTATGTTTTCCTACACCCCTGTTTATGGCTTCCATCACAACGCTGTCCCACCAATGAAGAAAGAATGGTTCTGGCAAGATTTTTCTTCCACTTGTGTACTAACCAATCTATTGACTCATGCCTGTTCCATCCATCTAATGACAACTCCATAGGTCTTTGCAGATTCCATGCAATAAATGTGTCAGCCATTAACTTTCCCTCTTGTTGGGCTCTTGAGAAGATAAAGATCCCCACTTTCTGCAGTAAATTTCTGCTATAAATCCACAGATGTAATTGCACACAATCTAATTTCTGGCTCCTGGGCCTACATTCATCCTTGTCCAACTATTCCTCTTGACTGAGTTGATCAGATTATAGACAAGGGCAGGCGCTCTAAATGCAAGGTCATGTAGCTTAAATTAAATCTAAGGAGCTGCAGCAACATATATATAACAGAACTTCGACATCTTTACTGTTAAAGAGGAGGGGACAAGGAGCTCAGCTGGCTCCACTCTGGTGTCACTTGGCCTTGAGAAGGGTACGGTGTCTTGGTCCTCCTTTGGAAATCCTTGGGGACCTGGCTCATACTATGGCTGCTCCCACAAGTCAGGTTTCTGGAGCCACTTGGTGTTACCGCAGGTACTGTGCAACCCATGGGTGCCATGCTGTCCCCACCACTGCCATTGAACAGCCAAGCAGGAGGAAAAGGAGTGACTGAGGAGCAGACAATTGTGCTGCCCTCTGTAAGCCACACTGCCACTCAAAGGACACCGTGTCTGGGCTGCCAGGCATAATATTGTGCAGGGCATCACACCGGGTGTGGAACAGGCAAACTCAGACCAAAATCCAGAGGTTTCTTTCATACACTGAGGTCCTTGCCTACTGCAGAACAGGTTTAAACCTGTTATGTTTTAAAAGGCTTGTTAGCCTGGTGTACCATGCATTTATCTTATGCTACAGACAAAGCAGCTTGCAATTTTCTGGCTATTGTCTTTTTTTTTCCTTTAGAACAAATGGATGATGGAGTTACACAATGTGACACACGCTGCTTATTTACCAGGAACAAAAAAGGCCCCTATTTCCCAACACACAGAAGAAACTGAACAAGCTTCTGTTTCCAGCCTTGGTCTGGCCAGCCATCAGCCCAGAAGTGCTTTCTCATGAGTGTTTCTCTAGCTCCTCTTCACTGTGTTGTTTGCCCTCCTCACTGTTGTTTCTGCTTCTTCTCATCCTTCTGCATCTAGCTTTATCCAACCAACAATTTTCACTTGGATTCAAACAATATTGTCCCTGTTAACAAAAACTAGAAGCAAAAAACTGAGATTCATGGGAATTAGAATGAGAATTAAGTGATTTGGCAGAACTAGAACAGGGCTTCAGCTGAAAAGCCAACCCGACAAAGCCAGGGAAACAGGGCAAGAATGGTATGGAAAGGGTAGCTAAGCTGCATTTTTCTAATCTGAACTAGACAAAGAGCCAGGAGAAACAACTCCTCAAGCAGAACGAATGCAGAATTCTCAGGCATTTCTTAAATGTCCTGTAGTCAGCTTACAGCTCAAAATCAGAATGGTTCTGAGTATTTAACTAGAAACAACTAAAATCCTAGAGCTGGGTGTGAAATTCTGCTTCCATGTAAGAACTCAGGCAGAATTAGAGCTGGCCTGCTGCATGAGGAGTAGAATAAGAGCTGTAACAGATTTGTTGCTAAAATAAACTGCATTAATGCTGGAGCCCTGCAGCCTTGCCAGGCACCCTGGCTCAGCCCTCACCCCAAAACAGCCTGTTTTGGACAGCTATTGCCATTATTCAACTGCACAGAGTGACTTCACCACCAGTCAGGGTGGGGGGATTCAGCAAATGAACAAAAGCTACCTGACACTTAAGTCCTGGGAAGAAGCCAGGACCTTCTCTTTCTGAATTAAGCTCTTCCTCCAGGAGAACAAGTGCAGAGAAAGCTGCAGAGAAAGCCTTTTACAGATTGGGAAAGTGGTGAGCAGTAGCAGACAGGCTGGAGTTAAAAACTGAGGCTCCTCTCTCAAGAATTTGAGCTGAAGCAGAAAACATTAAAGCGTGTGTTACCATGGGATACGGGATGCTGCAGCAGGGCCCTGTGGAGTTAGGGGCACTGCTCTCCCTTGGCAGAAGTCCCAGGGTCTCACTAGAGCTATTTGTGGGGAGGCAGAGCAACACCAGGCATCAAGGCAGTGTCCTGGTGTTTCACCAGCCACCTGGGCCTGTTCAAGTCCAGCAGGTGCAAATGCACTGGTGCTGGAGCAATGCTCTTCAAAGCAGAAATGAGGAAAGCAAACAGGGAATATGAGGTAGGGAGGAAAACATCAAAGGCAAGGGACAGAGAAATGAGGAAGGAAAAGAATTGAGGAAGAGTGGACAAGAGCTGGCACACACAGAAAGAAAGGAAATATGATATGAGAACTAACAAAAGAGACAGGGAAAACCTGCCTTACAGGTTGGAAGGGTGTCTTTTCTTCCCTTTCACCTGCATGTGTCTTTTGACTACCATTGTTGGTCAAAATCAAGATTATAAAGTCACAAAATTTGCAGAGGAACACATCTGGGATTTTGTTCAAAGTCCACTCAGTCAGACCAACAAAAATCCTGATCAATAGCCATAATTTAATTTGATCCAGGTGTAAATGTCAGCCTAAATCAGATTCCAGGTCAATCAAAGGACACAGCACAACACACTGCCAAAAGGAACATATTCATCCCAGGTGACTCATGCACAAGGTAGCTTTTTATTGTTGTTGTTGTTGTTATTATTATTTTTCATACCCTTTATGGGATAAAACACACATTCTGTCTTGGGAACCTCTGGTGGCTGCTGACACATTGCTTAATGCCATGTCCCCACTACATCATCGTGCCAGCTCCAGCCCAGCCAGCTCAACTCCCACCCCACAGATGTAACTTCACCCAGCATCAGAGTTCTTTCCTTAGACACAGTCTTCATGCCTGTGGAGATAGGCCCTGAATAGTCCTATTCATTCTTCAGGAATGCTCAATGTTCATCCAAAATATGCAGTTTATCACACACCAAACCCATCCGTGTGACTGCTGGGAGCATTTGTTTGCAGGAGTTTGACTGCTGGCATCCACGTGGACAGAGTATGGCAGACATGCCTCCGCTTAGGACACCCTGGCAAATCTTCATGTCCACATAACTCTCTGATGATGGATCTGTTCATGGAGCAAACTTTCACGGGGATTGCAGAGTGAGAAGGGTGAGTGGAAGGACCAGCAGAGCTCTATAGAGCTGAGCTGGAGAAGGTCCTGGAGAACTCCTGTGGAAGCCCAGCTGAGTCCCAGTTTTTATTGTTGTTGGGAGGGTTTGTGGCCCCCAGGAGGGGAGCAGGGACCGGTTTTGACAGAGCAGATACTGCTGGAGTCAGGACTTGGTGGCCACAGGCGGTGACTGTCAGCCTCCAGGAAGGGGTGATGGTTTGGGTGTGAAGAACAAGAGCAGAGATTGTATTCTAAAGCAAACAAGCAAAAAAACCTAGATGTGAAGAGAGTCAATACAGCTGTAAATGCTCTGCCATGCAACAGATGCATGTGGACAGTCTAAACAACCTGGTGGGAAGGGCCTGAAGTCCCAGTCCCACACAGGAGGTACAGATAGGGATGTGAAAAAAACTTGGCCCCACCAGAGGAGAGGTAACCTGTAACAGCCTGGAAGAAAACCTCTGTGTTTGCAGTACAGAGAGTAACTGGAAGTGTGACCACCTAAACTGAGGAAAACCAGGCAGCCCCACTGGAGGGACACAGGGGGTTTGTTGCCACTTGTCTTTTTCCCCACAAAGACGGTGGACATGCTTCCTAGCCACCGCACACCTGGGGGCCAAGCACCAAAGGACTGAGCCCCTCATGTTCTCTGCACACCACGCAGGCTGTGTGTGCCTGTGGGGCTCTGGGCCAGCCCCAGGCTCACCCCAACAGCCCCTGCCAGTGGCCTGGCACAGGCACACAGAGTATGCAGCACCTACAAGTTGCTAAAACACAGTTCTTCTCCAGACCCTTCCCTGCTGGGATTGTCTATTGTTGGGGTCTGTGTGGGGAAACAAGACTCGTTGATTCTAATGTCAGAAGCTTAATATGATTTATTAAACATGACTCCATAGTCAGAGGCTTGGGCTATTATCTGCTCAGTTTAGAGCATCTAAGCTGCTGCTTCTAGCTCTGTACAAGGAATGTTAGAATAGCTTACAAAATCAGAGATAACAGTTTTTCACTTCATACGTTGAAAGGAAGAAAACTCCCCATCTCCATTATCAGGAGATAGGTAGAGAAACCCATCTGTCTTTGAAACACTGCTCAGAAATTTGTTTATAGAATCTTGTACAGAGGAAAATGTTTTCCCATAGGAATAATTTTTTCTGCAAGCCTGCATGCAGGGAAACTCAGAAAATGTTTAGTAACAATTGTCCTGATGAAAACAGCCTCAGAAACTTTCCTGTTTGCAGCATGAAATACTTGATCATCTGCAAAACGATTAATTTGCTCTCTCGTGCAAAAAATGTACCCCTCATGTGGCAGGTCCTCCTCCTTCTGTCGCCCCCCCCATCCCCAGCACTCACCCATCTTAATTCAGGTTAAGGCTGGTGGGAAATGACAAATCCTTTCCACATAAATCTTAACACTGGCTTGAGTTTGTTGAGAAATGGTGGTGATTTATGAGGGATTAGCAGATCAGAGTTGAGGAATGTAAAGAGGTTTAGGCTAACTAAGTGGAACGCTTAGAGCTGGGTCACAGAGAATTTGATGCAGGCTTAGTCTTCTTAAATGGTGTGCAATAAAAAGTAGAAGAGGGAAGCATGCATTTCCAATGCTCCTCATAGCATGGGAAGTTGTTTTCCTGTGTTACAGTCTGGAGAAAAAGTTTGGTAGCCATCTGTGTATTGCAATATTGCAGGTTCCTGGTTCCTAAAGGCTAGCATAAGCAAAACACTAAAGCTAAAGC